>CM053270.1:31352827-31627010 GCA_028583415.1 Protea cynaroides | reverse complement strand
CCATGAACCCCTGCTCCAGCGGCTGCTGCTGCTGCCTCAGCGTTAGCCATCTCTACTCGAGTGCGAGGGCGCACCATTGCGTTCCTCTCCTCATCGCTGACTTGGGCATCCCGCATACCCATCTCACAGATGGCCTCCCAATCCAGAGGCGATGAGAAGAATTTCTCCTGAATCTTCTCATCCAACAAGTCAACACCCAGGTGGATAAGCAGCGCGGTGATCATGCGTCCATAAGGCAGGTTGATAGTATGACTGGGCAGTGTGGCACTGATCATCGTCCGCATGATGATGTATGGAAGGCAGACCGGCTGCCTAGTGCATATGCAGTACAGCAGAAACTGAGTCAATTGGGAGACCCTATCGTAACGTCCACTCTGCGGTATCAGGTTGTGCTGAAAGATCTTGCAGTACACCCGTAGATCAGAATGTAGGTAACTCGCCTTCATCTCCCAGTGATCCTGTCTGATGAGCTGACAGTCTATCTCAGCCCTCATGTGTAATGAAAAGAACTGGGGCTCTCCAGGGGCATAGAATACGAAGTAGCCATCATATGAGATACCCAGCAAATCCGCTAGCTGTCGATAGTCAAAGGAAATCTTAATTCCCTTGACATAGCTAGTGATCCTGAGCTCACTACCTCTCTCAACCTTGTTGTAATCCCCCACCATTTGGAGATTACAATAAAACTGGCGTAGCAAGTCAGGACAGGTACAGGCGTCATAGGTGATGATAGGGAGCCATCCCATATCGTCAAAAGCCCTCTCTACGTCGAACAAGGCCAAGCAAGACAAGTCCACCTTGCGGCCTCCCTCTACTTTCTTACGAGCGTAGCGGGCATACTGCGTCTCGGCTTCAGTGGAATGGAAGCGAAGATGGTCGTGAACACTAGGTACCTTGGTACGAGCCATAGTATCTGCAAATAAGAAAGAAAAACAAATAATGGCTTAGTAGAGATGAAAAACCCAAAATTTCGACATTATGACGACGCAAATTGGTCAAAAGCCTCACTTTTCACCCATACACGTGGGCAGGAGGACTTACATAGATCTTAAACTATCCTATAAGACCCATATAGTTGGAAATTTTATCTAATGAGAATGAATTGGATGAAATTTCAAGAAATTTGAAATCTCGACAAAATTAGGGCAAAAAGAGTAAATTTCAAGTTTCCTGATAACCAACTGATGAAACTCAAATATTTTTGAGGGCTTTCGTTCCTTGAGTCACCAACAACAAAAGCCCCCAATAAAAATCGAATTTTTACGGTTGGAAAAAGTCTAATTTGAAGAAAACGAGATATACGAGCAAAAACATAGGTAAGGAAACCTAAAAACATGAAAGCGTAGAAGATATACCTGTAGAGGAGGTGTAGACGTCGAAATGAGAAGCACAAACCACCAACGGATCGGAGTTGTCACTGTAGCAACTCAGAGGGACGAGATGAGTCGAAGCAGAGAAGAAAAAATGGGAATTGGACTCTGAATCGGAACTCAAAAATCAGATTTTTAGTCCGGGGGTCGGAAATTCGACTAAAACCATCGACCCACCCATCGACCCTCGCATCGACCCTCGGCTCTCGATAATCTGACAGAGAACCAGGGGTCACACCCTAGGTCGGACATCCTCCGACCTCCCCCCCCATCAACCCCTGGCTCTCGGAAAGAATTGGTGATTTCTCAGGGTTGCATACTGAGGGTCAGACATCCATCGACCCCTACCATCGACCCTGCAGTGAAAATACAGCATTTTCGACAGAATGATCTGAAAAATTTGAAATTTGCATTTGTTAGTGGTTTTAAAATATCAGAATGAAGTATATAATAATTGTTTCACGTGATCAATGATTTTCAGGCAATCCCACTACCAGATTAGATAATGGCTGGACGCAGAGTAACCAGACAAAGCCGTAACTCTATCCCACCACCACCACCTGTGGGGGAAGATAGCCAGACACACCCGAAAACACAAGGGAACACGAACACGGCACCGTCCGTCATAAATGGGCAGACAAATCCTACAAATCTGCAAGCTACACCTACAGACCTGGCCACAGTTGTAATGAACTTGGCCCAACAGCTGCAGCAAATGCAACAGGCACAAGCTACTATACAAGCTACCATAGGCATAACTCTTCCAGCTGCACAGACACCTCCAATTCCAGCAGGACAGGCAAGCACAGCACCAGGGGGAAGTAACACAGTACCCCACGCACCTCAGACTCCTATTTTGTAGGCTCAAGTACAAAATCCTGAGATAGCTCAAGGTGGATATCAATACCTAACACCTATGTATGGGGCGTATGTCCCGCAACAAGTAGACCACTCCAGACTGGTGGAGCATTTTCTGAAACTGAAGCCCAAAGAATTTAATGGCAAGCCAGTAGATCCTTTATGGCCGGCACACTGGTTTGACAAAATGGAAAGAAATTTTATGATGATGACATTAAATGAAGAAGAAAAAGTGTTGTGTGCCACCTTTATGCTGAAAGGAGATGCACACCATTGGTGGAGGTCTACAAGGACATATTTATTAACAAAGCACGCCCAACTGACTTGGGATATTTATAACGAGGTGTTCTTTGAGAAGTACTTTCTGAGAAATTTCAGAGATTCTATGGAAAGAGAGTTCCTGAGTTTATATCAAGGGCAGATGACCGTGGATGCGTATCAGCAGCGTTATGAGGAGCTGTTCTTCTTTGCACCCACCAGTATGGAAGAGGAAAACACCAAAACTCGAAGGTTCGTCATAGGACTTAGGGGAAGCATCCGCGAGCACATTCTGGGACATGAAAAGAAAATCTACAATGAAGCGGCACAAATTGCTCGAGTTATAGAATCGAGCCTGAAGGAGAGTTATTTCATGCAAAACAGAGGTATAAAAAGGCCAGCTGGAAATTCGTATAACGGAGGGAATAACAAGACATTCAAACCCTTCCATGCTCAAGGCTTGACCGCTGCAACCAAGACTACTCCCATTGCTTAACAGCAACAAAAGCCAATTACTGAAGGGATAAAATGTTTTAACTGCAACCTAGTGGGACATATGGCAAGGGAATGTCCTAAACCCAGGAAGCAGCTACATCAAGGACGAGTTTACGCGGTTACATCTGAGGATGCTGCCGCATCGTCTGATGTGGTCACAGGTATGACTTAAATTTTTAGTTAGTTGTATTACATTGAATGAGCATGTAGATTAAACCAAAACAAATCACAGGTATCGTACCTATTAATGGCATTCCCGCCAGAGTACTCTTTGATTCAGGAGCTACTCATTCCTTTATATCTGTGTCATTTGGAAAGAAGCTGAATTTACCCATCAAAACATTAGACTACAAACTACTTGTACGGTCATCGATGGGATTAGAAGTGGAGTTAAAAAAAGGTTATGGACCATGTCCAGTTCTTATTGATGAAAAGACCTTGGATGCAACCTTGATTCAACTCGAGATGGCAGACTTTGACGTCATCTTGGGAATGGACTGGTTGGTTCGGCATTCTGCAAATCTATTATGTGCTGAAAAGAAGCTGACATTTAAAGACAAAGAAGGAGCGGAGTTCAGTTTTTTGGGAACCAAACTTCCCCGTAAACGAAAGCTCATACTCTCTGTGCTAAAGGTTAAGAAGTGCCTGGAGAAAGGAGTAGTCAGGTATTTTGTATCTGTGGTTGACCTTACCAAGGAAGCACCACAAATGGAAGATATTGATGTCGTGCGTAACTTTCCAGACGTATTTCCTAAAGAACTACCACGATTACCACTCGACTGAGCTATAAAGTTTGTTATTGATCTTATACCTGGAGCCGCACCAAGATCGAAAGCACCTTATCGAATGGCTCCTACTGAACTGAAGGAATCGAATGTACAACTACAAGAACTGCTGGACAAGGGTTACATTCGCCCTAGCATATCACCATGGGGAGCGCCAGTATTATTCGTGAAGAAGAAGATGGTAGTGTTCGCTTGTGTATAGACTACCGAGAACTGAATAAACTGACAATCAAGAATCGATATCCATTGCCTCGGATCGATGACCTGCTCGATCAGTTGCAAGGTGCAAAAGTGTTCTCCAAGATCGATCTTCGGTCAGGCTACCATCAGCTGAAGATTAAGGATGGTGATATTCCCAATACAGCATTCACGACCAGATATGGACATTATGAATTTTTGGTCTTGTCTTTCGAATTGACGAACGCACCAGCAACCTTTATGGAACTTATGAATTGGGTATTCCACGATATGTTGGATACGTCGGTTATTGTATTCATCGATGATATATTGGTCTACTCCAATGACGAGGAAACTCATATTAAGAATCTAAACGCCGCTCTGCAGCGATTACGGAAGGAGAAGCTCTACGCCAAATTTACAAAGTGTGAGTTTTGGCTAAAGGAAGTCGCTTTTCTAGTCCACGTAGTATCCGCTGAAGGAATTAAAGTGGATCCCAGCATGATTGAGGCTATTGTAAAGTAGGAAGCACCGAAGAGCGTTGCAGAAATTAGAAGTTTCTTGGGTCTAGCTGGGTATTATCGACGATTTGGGGAAGACTATTCTCAAATTACCGTACCTTTCACTTGCTTGACTAAGAAGGGTGAGAAGTTTTTTTGGATGGATAAATGCGAGAAGAGTTTCCAGACCTTGAAGGCTAGATTGATATCAGCTCCAATCTTGACCATTTTGATTCCAGGACAGTCGTTTATTTTGTACACCGATGAGTAAGGACTGGGATTAGGATGTGTACTTATGCAAGGAGAACAAGTAATTGCCTATGCCTCAAGACAGTTGAAGACACATGAGAAGAACTATCCCACTCATGATTTGGAACTAGCGACAGTAGTACATGCTGTCAAAATATGGAGACATTATCTGCACGGGGAGAAATTTCAGATTAAATCAGACCATAAAAGTCTTACTTATCTATTTAATCAGAAGGAGCTGAATATGAGACAAAGAAGATGGTTGGAATTATTGAAAGACTATGACTGTGATATCCAGTATCATCCGAGGAAAGTTAATGTAGTAGTCGATGCGTTGAGTAGAAAGGCAATGATAAAATCGTAGGGAGACGTTAGCACAACTGCCGCAATGTGTACTACCGGGAAGGTATTCAGTCACGGTAATGAGTAGATTGTGATAGATTCACCGGATGGATCAGCCAACCAAGGATTTATTCATCAGTTTTTAAATATGTTCGCCGCATTGAAGATTATACCGGATATAATTGATGAAGTAAAGACAGCTATCAAATCAGATCCTTACCTAAGAACGGTACAAGAGGACATCAAAAAAGGTAGGACTATCCCTGAGTTCACCTTGGACGAAGAAAAGGTACTGAAGTACAAAGGAAGAATATGTGTACCTGAAATAGAAAGCTTGGACATTAGACACCGATTGATGAATGAAGCCCATACCACCATCTATTTGATACATCCTGGAAGTACAAAAATGTATCATGATTTAAATAAATTATATTGGTGGAGAGGAATGAAAGCAAATGTAGCTAAGTTCATGTCTCAATGCCTAAATTGTCAGAAAGTAAAGGCTGAACGACAAAGACCGGTAGGACTGTTACTGCCGTTACCGAAACCAGCATGGAAATGGGACTGCATCACTATGGACTTCGTCACAGGATTACCAATGACTCCTCCAGCAGTTGACATAGTTTGGGTGATTGTAGGCCACCTGACTAAAATAGCTCACTTTATACCTATACGACCACAGTATACACTGGAGAGGCTAGCTAAGCTGTATGTGGATAACACTGTGCGATTATACGGTGTACCTGAAAGCATTGTGTCCGATAGAGATCCACGATTTACTTCAAAGTTTTGAAAAGGATTGCAAAAGGCTATGGGTACAACATTGAAGTTTAGTACCGCATTCCATTCACAGACAGAAGGACAGTCAGAGCGTACAATTCAGATTCTAGAAGATATGCTTCGAGCATGTGTAATTTATTTTAAAGGATCATGGGATGAAATGTTACCACTGATTGAGTTCTCTTATAACAATAGCTTTGAGGCTACTATACAGATGTCACCCTATGAAGCACTGTATGGCAGGAAGTGTCGAACTCCTTTGTTTTGGAATGAAGTTGGGGAACGTAGTATTGTTGGACCGGAATTTATTGAAGAGACTTGTCGAGTGGTCGACATTATCAAGGAAAGAGTGAGAACAGCTCAGAATCGTCAGAAGCAATATGTAGATACTCGACGTCGAGACCTTGAATTCGTCGTGGGTGATAAAGTATTCTTAAAAGTATCGCCTATGCGAGGTTTGAAACGGTTCAGACAAAAAGGGAAACTAAGTCCAAGATATGTCGGGCCATATGAGATTCTAGCTAAGCGTGGAAAAGTGGCTTACCAGTTAGCACTACCACCATCTATGTCAAGTGTGCATGACGTATTTTATATTTTCTGAATGAATAAGTATGTCAAGGATCCAACGCACATTCTGATAGTAGATCTACCTGATTTGACTGATGATTTGACATTTGAAGTAACACCAATTGAAATCACCAGTCGAAAGGTTCAACGACTACGCAATCGTGATATCTATTATGTTAAGGACACCTAGAGAAGTAGAGATATGGAAGAAATCACAAGGGAAGAAGAGAATGCTATGCGAAGCCAATACCCTCATCTATTCGACTCGGAAGGTATGAACAATTTTGAGGACAATATTTTTATGAGTAGGGGGGAATTGAAAGACCCGTATCGATCTAACCCGGTCTTACCACCTTAAACCAGGTCTACCCATCATGGTCGGGCCAAATGGACAAAGTGCATGAAGGAGATCACGATCCCAGGTATTAAACTAACCCAAAAACACTAAAATAGGGGGAGGGTCGCACAACCAGCTAGGCAGGGTCGGACCCCCCCAATATAAAAGTCAGACCCTGAGTTTTTAAGCGGGGGTCGGATAATTTAGAACCAGGGGTCGACGGGATCTCCGACCCCCTCATCGACCCCCAGTCTTCAGACAGAAACCGTGATTTGGAAACTTTCCAAATTTTAATGAGATTCTTTCCTAATCTCAATGGAACTTATTTTGAGAGTTTCTACTCTATAAATAGGATGTCCCTAAGCCTCTTTCATTCCTTTTAGAACCCTAATTAGATTGAGAGAAAGTGAAGAGAAGGAAAATAGAAAGAGAAGAGAAGGAAAGTAGAGAAGAAGATCAACGAGAAGGCTTCAGAGAAACAAGCCTAATTCTTCTCGGGTATGGATACTATCTCCATGTAATTCTAAAGACCTTAAAATAGATAGTGAAGAGAGTATGATTTAGGAGAAACCCAAATCATCCATCCATGATTAGGTTTTAATGGAAAATCATGGGAGATCATTAAAACCATGTAGGTGAATAAACTATGGTTCTAAACTATAGAACATGTATGTAATGGATTATAGAAGCAAGCCATAAGACCCAAACACGAAGGAATGGACTGTAGGATGAAAATTTTGATTAAACCCACGGGGGGTCGCACGTGGGGTCGATGGAGAATCAACCCTACTAGACCCTAACATCGACCCCCAGTGTTCGGGATGTCCAGAATGTGGGTGGTTGCACCCAGGGTCGATGGAACCTTCGACCCTGTCATCGACCCCCAGTTAACAGTAAGCTTTTTAAAATCAGAATTAATTTTAATTAAATTTTATCGACTTGATTAGGTATTTTTAGTGATATAATAGTGATATTTAGTTGATTCTTAAAGCTTGAGAGAGGATCTACGATCAAGCAAAGGTGAGGGAATAAGACCTAAAGTAATTGGTTAATAACAAACTACTTTTATTCTTGAGTCCAATGCCATGATTGATTCTATGCATGTATGCTTGTCATGTGCATTCAACATGTCATCCAATATTTCTATTATTACTGTTCATGCATATTAAAATTTATTGTTTATAACATGATGATGATGACGATGATAATAGGAATAGGCATGTGAATGTATGTGTGTGGTTAGTGTGCTTGATGCTAGCCAGTATCAGGGGGGGGTCATAGGCTGGGCCTCAGCACTCTAACTCTATCTCTAACTCAAGTCTTGCCCACTGACATCGTCGTATCGCCATTACCTTAGAAGAACTATTATGTCGTAGTGTATGAGGGGAGGTGGTCTCGGACCGTGTAGTCTCTGACTCTGCCGGGGGGCCTTAGCCCTATCTCTAGGGACGTATTGAGGGATGCTGGGGTGAGGCCTTGGATACACTCTTTGGCATTAGGATTGGTTAGTTGCGAGCCCTCGCCAGCAGGAGTTTACGTATTGGTATGGGTAGAGTATCTGGGGAAGTGTCATAGGCTGGGCCTTAGCAATTTAGCTCTATCTCTATTCCATGGTAGGGTGGATGGGGACGACAATAAACGTTAATCTTTGGGCGGGCCTCTACACCCTGTGCATAGAGGCGAGGCGGCCACCGAACCTTTCTATAGCGCATTGCAAACTTATTTACCAGACCACAAATATGAATTGACTGCATGCATATGATTGTTACATTATTTTATTTTCTCACTAAGCCATGATGTGTGCTCACCCTCTCGACGTCAAATATTTTTAGTTGATGACGCAGGTACCACTTTTAAAGATTATATGAGTGCTCCAGTATACGGGCGTGTTGCTGCAATGGAAACCGAAGACTTAGTGGATACGCATGATCCCTCATGCGAGTGCAACTCATGCGTATTCGATTATATTTTTGTTTGAATTCTTTTGGGAATGTAATTGATACTTTATTTATTTATGTCTCAGTTGATACAATAATAACTTGATATTTTATTTATGATTATCACAGTTAGATTTCCCAGTTCATTTACTATAAGAATTTCGCTATTGTGTATTTATTCTGATTGTGGTTGTGGATGTGTATGGTTTTCTTTTTAATGGACACAGCCTATTAGAGATCCTGGTTGAACCATTGGTTTATTAACGGTTCATCACACCATTCTGAATAGTACGGAATTATGGTGTGACATATAATCTCCATACCTGGTTTTGAAAGCTATCTTCGAAATGTCATTGACCTTAATCTTCAATTGATGGTATCTTAACTGAAGATCAATCTTAGAAAATACCTTTGCACCTTACAGCTGATTAAACAATTCATCAATCTGAGGTAGTAGATATCAGTTCTCGATCGTGAGCTTATTTAATTCCTGATAGTCCATACATAGCTGGAGACTACCATCCTTCTTCTTGATGAATAACACTGGTGCTCCCCAAAGCTATATACTAGGTCAGATAAGACCCTTGCCTAATAACTCTTGTAGTTGAACCTTTAACTCCTTCAGTTCAGTCAGAGCCATTCAGTATGGTGCTTTAGATACAGGTGCTGACCCTGGCATTAGGTCTATAACGAACTTTGTTGCATGATCAGGTGGAAACCTAGGTAAGTCTCCTCAAAACACATCAGGAAATTTATGCATCATATCAATATCTTCCTTATGTGGTGCTACTTTGATAACGTCTACTACAGATACTATATATCTAACTCCTTTCTTTTCAAGGCATCTCTTTGCCTTAGGTGCAGAGAGGATAAGCTTATGCTTCCTAGGCAACATGCTTCCAATAAAACTAAATTATGTGCAGTATTTATTCTTGAATAACAACCTCTTCTATGCACATAACCGCTTGTAGAGTGTTGAGACAACCAATTCGTCCCTAAGATGTCGTCAAAGTCTGCCATCTCAAGTCAAATTAGATTGCATCCAAATTTTGTCTATCCATACGATTTAGACATTATACATAACACTTATCTAATATAATATTTAGTTCAGAAGGGCTTGAACTAGCAAAATCTGGTTTAAAGGTCTTAATGGCACGTCTAATCCCTTTTTTTCCTCTTAGTTTTTCAAAGACTATCACCAATAATCTCATATTGTACTCATTAGGTTACATTTCTTTTATCACTACTGTTCTACCCTAATCTCCCTTTCATACGTCTTTAAAAAGCATCTTTTGATTGTTTACTCACTACATATCCCAAGTCTACTTATAATCATTAGGGTATATGCTTATAATTTCATTAATTCTGCCAAACTCTCTTGGTCTTTACTTAATCATCTCACTCGACATTGGGCATAACTCAGTATTACTTGTACTAATCCGAATACTATCGATGCCATGATTTTTGACTTTATCCTTGTACCCACTCTTAGATATCCTTTTAGAAATCTTCTATCTTGCCAAAATTCATACTGATATAGCCTTCTTTAATTATACTCGAGCGCTATCTACTATTTACTAGCTGCTCTTGATAGTTCTCAATTCTTGCTAATGCACCCTTTTACAAACCCGAACTTAAATCCATCCATCTAGAAATCATAGAACAGATTTTTTATTGCTTCATTTGAGGTTTCTTGGCTATAGATATTTATCTGAATCCAATCGTCTTCCCTCCAACAATTTCCTTATTAACTAAGTATCTTTATCAACGGAGGTTGGGGGATGTAGGAATCAGAATATTTATCCAAAAGTAATTCATTAATTTCTTTTGAATTCAGTATGATGACGAACACTTATTTTATCTAGTGAACCTAAATTTGAAGGATCGAGAGTAAATCTATGGTAACCGAACCAACAACCAAGGACCATTAGGTTGCAAGGTGGTCCGAATACATGGAAATAGAGGTTTCACAATTCTTAGCCTCATGGTAACGGTTCTATCAAGTATATAATGCTATTGGTTAAGGCATTACAGGAATAAATCTAGAGAAAGTTTTGATACATTAATAACTTAGGTATAAAATCGAAAGATGTACGTTCAAAATGATTAAACCTTTTACTGTTCATTCAGTTCATACCTCTATTCATGTTTTCGAACATGAAAGTCTCTTAGATTGGTATAATCGGGACTAATTCTAAGGAAACATCTATAACTCCAATTAACAAGTTGAATCGAGAAGGTATCTTATCAAGGCACGATAATTTAGAATCAAGTATGTATATCATCTATAATCCTAAGGGTAAGTCAACGATGCACCACATCCTATATACACCTATCTAGATATATGGTCATAATAGATTTGATCCCTTGCTAAAATATTTGAGGCTTCATCTTCAAAAAACATTCCTCAAGCCTTATCGGATCATTCTACCATGGTGCAGCTATCCCATATATCGATGGCTGATAAGGGTAACCACCTTTATATACTGTTTGTTATGTACCAAGATTCTACACTAGGGTGTGTGTTACTGGGACCTGTTGTACAGTAGGCATTGTGTGATGGTCAATGGGTGCTAGAGATACAGTATTGCTACCAACTAGTATCGTACATGGTCTGACCTGGAGGTATTGGTATAGCATTGGTAACTTGGGTAGTGATTCCCATAGCAACTTGCATAGTCGATAGCATCTATTGTTGCTTTTGTATTTTGCCGGGCCAAGTTTAATACAACCATAGCCAATGTACTTGGTGGTCTAGGTAGATTGGATGGAGTGGCTTAGTTGTTCATTTTTTTTGAATTTGCTCAGTCTAATTATCATTATTTGGCATCTACTCAGATGGGTTCTCATTACCCGTTATCGACCCAGATGGTGGTGGCGTCAGGTTACAACCTCTTAATGCTTAGCGATGATGGATCAGTGTGTGGCGGATCTCACTCTGAGTCTCCACATCACCCAAGACTATAGCATTGTCTTCTTTTATAGTTACTTTTATTTTTGGTGTATGACCATTGTTCACTTACCTCTGTTGGATTCGGCCTTTAATCTTTTCCTTTTCCTCTGCAGGGATTTAGGAATTACTATGCATTTTCCTTCTTCCTCTGTCATACATCGAGTTTCACATCTTGTGAGTATCAACTTAGTATTTTAATTTTTTGCTTTACATATGCTCCCTTATTGTTACTATAATATATACTTTGTATACTCAGGCAACTGTCCGATTTGTATAACATACCATATGTTATTTATTTATTGGAATACATTTAAATCTTTTTTTTTCTTTTGTCTGTATATACATATGATTCCACATTTTATATGTACATTATTGTCTTGTTTAAGTTATGTCTCAACCAATATATATACTTATGGTGTGTTTGTATTAAATCTTTTAAATTATCATAACTCAGTTCATGACTCTTGTGGAAGTATTCAGGTTTAATGGACAGAGCATTACAGCTCTGACACCAAGCTGTCACACCCCAATTATAGACTAATCAGTGGTGTGATGAACCATTATGAGTACTAACGGTTCAAACCAAGATCTTGTATAGGCCGTGCCAATTTTTAAACCAAATACACATTCCACATCAATCAGAGATATTAATGTAAATAGTCGAAGTCTTATTAATAATGACCTAAGTGTCTACAATGATAAGTAAATAATAAACCAGTTATCTCTATGTAATGAAAACATAATTAATACCTATTACAAGTATCAAAATATGAAAGTTAACCACTAAACATAAACATAGTTGAAACACTACCTTGACAAGTCATATTCGTCCTCCACAGCATGCTCATCCATAGCCGCCACATGTCCATAGCGCATCGATATAATCTTTGACAGTAACACCAGCAACATCAAAAACTAAAAAAAATTATGGACGCGAGGGTCAGCTCTCCAACATGAGCTCAGTGAGTGAATAAAATAATGCACAAACATATGCATGCATTCAATTCATATCTTTGGTTTGGTTTTAAGTTTGCAACTGTGCTATAGAAAGGTTTGGCGACTACCACACCTCTATACATGGGTGTGTGAATCCACCCAATGGATCAAACACCATTGTCATCCCACATCAACCCCATCATGGAATAGAGATAGAGCTAAAGTGTTCGGATCACACACTGTCAACACTTCCCCTGATGCCTTACCCATATCAACACATAAGCCTATACGGGCGAGGGCTTGCAAACTGGGCTCGCAACTAACCAATCCTAATGCCATCCAATGTATCTAATGCCTTACCCCAGCATCCCTCAATATATCCATAGACATAGAGCTAAGGCCCCCAAGTAGAGTCAAAAACCACATGGTCTGAGACCACCTCCCCTGATGCCCTACGATATAGTAGTTCCACCAAGGAAATAGCAATATGACAATGTCAATGGGAACGACTTGAGTAGAGATAGAGCTAGAGTTTGGTGACCAAGCGAAAGACCACAGTGCCATGTCCACCCCCTGATGCCCCACTGATATCTAACATATTTACCACACACACAATCACATGCCTATTCCTAGCATCATCATCATCATGTTATAAATCGACAGAAATGAATATGCATGAGTAAAAATAATAGTAATATTGGATGACATGTGAGATGTATATTACAAGCATACAAGCATATAATCATTCATTGTATTGGAAAAATAAAATAAAATAATTTGTTATTATCCAATTAATTTAGGTCTTCTTCCCTCACCTTTGATTGATGTTTGTTCCTCTTCTAAGCTTTGGAAGTCACTTTGAATCTATTGGGAACCTACACAATTAATGTATTTAAGTTACAGGAGTCAAAAACCTTGCCCGGTCTTAAAATGTACTTGTTGTTATCGTGTGGTCAACCTTGTGGTCAACCTTTTGGTCGAAATATATGTGACCACACACTGTGTGGTCGACCACATTATGCGACCACACGGTTCTGGAAAACTTCCCCAAGAGTTGTGGTGGACTCTTTGGTCACCCTATGGTTGACCAGAGTTGCGACCACACAGCTGCGACCATACAAAGTTTGGTTGATCTCTGTCTTTCAATCTGAGCTTTTCCTACCGGCTCAACAACTGGGTTTACTCTATGATCATTCTATGGCCATTAATTAACAGTTTATCAATAACCATTAACCCTAACCCATCCCTTATGTTTATCCTTGAGGTTTACTCAATGGATTACATGGATTATATTTGTTTGACATCCACAATCTTCAATAAAAAAAAATCTTATTCAATAGGATCTACATCTATAGAGATAAGTTTCATACCTTGGCTTACTTTAGGAAGCTAGAACGTTCTCTGCAAAGACCTTCCTCTCAGCCTTTTTCTCAAAATCTCCTTCTCTTTCTCTTCCTCTTTAATGAGAGAGGGTAGAGGGATGTCCTCTTTACAAAGGGAAACTCTCCATATAGAATCCCTCTACAATTAGGAAAGAGACCTCTTTAATTTGGAAAATTTTTAAATCACGGAACCGATCTCAACATCGTGTAGTCGCACATGTGGTGGCAGAATCCGTCAACCACATGTCCCAAATATGCGACCACACATTTGCGGTCTCATGTAGTCGACCTTACCCCTCAAAAATACGACTACATGTCTATTTTTTACTGGTCTCACTTCTTTTATGGTTTGGTCAACCATACTAGTTTAGGTAGTCGACCACACAATCATAATTCATTGTTTTTAGGTTGATTTACATACCTAGCCTTGTGGTTTCTTTACACGCTTGGTCTACTCGATCTGGCTATGATAGGAAGATCAGTTATGACACTACAATGTAAGGTTAGACAGGGTTCATTGCGTACAGGTCTTACACCCGCACTCTAAAACCTCGATCTAACCTATGTTTCACATTGTAATAGGTCTTCTAATCATAACCAGACCAGAAGATGAGGCTGGGTGACGAACAATGGGATCGAGGTACTAGAAACGTACCTTTTAAACCCAAATTATGCATACTGGTCTGACATACCGATTGGGCTATGCATCAGACTGGTATATCCGACTGGTATGATTATGGGAGTGGTGACGGACTCCACTGGGTCCCATACTCTGAATCTGATTCTTAGAGATCTTCTAGGTGTAGGAAACCTTCTTAGAATGGTCTCTTACTCTGTAAATAAATCTTCCCTCCTCCTTAGATCCCTTTCAATGAATCTCAAACCATAGAGCCATCTAAAAGTAGATCTGAGAAGGAGCAGATAGGAAGGAAGCCGTACGAGAGGGGATATCCATTGGGAGGAGAGCACTGCCATTTAGAGAGTACCTGTAAGTGTTGTATCTCTGTAGGAAGGTTTGGTTGCAGATCAATGCCGTGAAATGACGTATTGATCCAAAACCCTAATTCTGTAAAATCTTAATTCTTTGTGTGATTCAATCTAAGAAGGATGGGAACACTGTTCCTTGAGTTCAAACAAAGAATAACCTAAATCTAATGGACCTCACATGCTTGCAAACCCTAGAATTGTTTAGGAGAAACCCTAGAAACGAAGCCTATGATCGACAAAAAAGGGAGGTTCGAGAATGAACTCTTGGACCCATACCGCCAAGCATACCGACTGGACTAAGGGTCCAAGTATTATGCCAAACCATTGGGCTTACCTGTCACACCCAAAATCTGGACTAACCAGTGGTGTGATGAACCGTCAAAGAAAACCAATGGTTCAACCAGGATCTCATATAGGTCGTGCCCATCCGGTTAAACCAGATACATTCCACAAGCATAATCAAAGTAAATAAATAATTGTGGAAGTCTTTAATAATAATGAACTGAGTTTCTAACAGTAATAACATAATTAATTATCCAATTATCTCCAAAGTAACTCAAAACATAAAATAAAATAAATTAATCAATTACATGTTTCGATAACCAAATAACTAAACTAATCGAAAACACATGAATTACACTTGCACGACGGATCATGCGCCTCTTCCTTTGCTTCCACACCTATCGTCGCTACGTGTCCATACGTCGACATGTTCATGTAATCTTTAATGGTAGGACCTGCATCAACAACTAAAAATATTCAACGTCGAATGGGTGAGCACACATCATGGGTCAGTGAGCACACAAAATAATGCAATAAACATATGCATGCATTCAATTCAATATCTTTGGTCTGGTTTTAAGTTTGTAATATGCTATAGAAAGGATTGGTGGCCACCGCACCTCTATACATGAGTGTGTGAATCTGCCCAACGGATCAAACACCATTGCTATCCCAATGCACCCACCATGGAATAGAGATAGAGCTAAAGTGTCTGGATCAAACAACGCCAATACTTCCCCTGATGCCCTACCCATACCAATACATAAGCCCTTATTGGCGAGGGCTTATAAACTGGGCTCACAACTAACCAATCCTAAATGTCATCCATTGTATCCAAGGCCTCACCCCAGCATCCCTCAATACATCCATAGAGATAGAGCTAAGGCCCCCCAGAAGATTCGAAGACTACACGGTCCGAGACCACCTCACTTGATGCCCTACGATGTAATAGTTCTGCTAAGGTAATGACGATACGATGATGTTAGTAAACAAGACTTAAGTAGAGATAGAGCTAGAGTCTGATGACCAAGATGAACCACAATGTCATGCCTCCTCCTGATGCTCTACTCGCATCAAGCACACTAACCATACGCACATAATCACATGCCTATTCCTAGCATCATCATCATATTATAAATAGACAGAAATAAATATACATGAGTAGTAATAGCAAAAATATTGGATGACATGTGAGATGTATATTACAAGCATACAATCATAGAATCAATCATGGCATTGGACTCTATAAAAATAAACGATTTATTATTAGCCAATTAGTTTAGGTTATGTTCCCTCACCTGTTAGGAACGTTCAATCTTCTCTAAGCTTCTTAACTCACTCTTGAACCTCTTGGAAACCTAAGAACTTGTAAATTCTAAGTTTCAAGTTCATTAAATTACAGTAGTCAATGGTCCAATCTTGGAATCAAACAGACCTCCAGAAGCTGAGTGGTTGCAGGTGTGATTGCACCTGTGGTCTCAGTTTCTGCGACCGCAGGGTATGGGGTAGATACATGTAGTCGCATATCATGCGACCACACACATGCGACTACAACTTCCCTCGAAACTTCCCAAGGGTATGTAGTAGGACATATGTACCTTGTGTTGTCGATCAAACTGTGACCTCACGAGTGTTGGTCGACTTTTCCACTCTCAATGCAATACCTTCATGTTTTGATTCCTTAGCTTATCATTATGATCCTTCTTATGATTGTTCTATGGCTTAAAATTCATACTTTTACATCATCCTTCACCCTAATAGATTCCCTCCATGGATCTCTTAGAGTTTTATCCAAGGTCTTAGGATTGAGATTTTACTTTGAATCAATCTCTCCTCCATAATCTATTATGGGCATTCAATTAATGTAGGGAATGATTCCATACCATAAACTTGCTGGATTTTCAGAGCCTTCTCTGCAATTCCTTCTCCTAGTCTTCCTCTTCAATTCTCCTTTTCTTCCTACTCCTCTCTTTCTCTCTCTTTCAGTTTGGGTTCTAAAAGAGTAAATGAGACTAAGGGACGTCCTTTATACAGAGGAAAACATCCATATAAAGTTCCACTTTTATTAGAAAAGAACCCCCTTTAAATTAGGAAGGTTTCCTAATTTCGGAGTCAGTATACCATCGTGTGGTCTCACGTGGGGTCACAGAATCTATCGACCACACTTCTCAAAACTGCGACCACACGTCTCAGATTTGAGTAGTCTCAGTTTCTGAAGTGTGGTCAACCACACCTATTTAGGTATGCGACCACATGTCTCAATTAGATGATTTTTTCTTCGAATTACATACCTAGTCTTGTGGTTTCTTTACGCACTTGGTCCGCTTGGTCCGACCATGATAGGAAGACCTAATACAAGGTGGTAAGACCGGGTTAGTAAGGTACAGGTCTTACATTACCAATTGAACTGAAGGTCCAAGTGGTATGCCATACCACCAGGCATACCAGCTGGATTGAAGGTCCCAACAGTATATACAGTACGGACATACCGACTAGACTTTGTGTCCAATTGGTATGTCTGTCGAGGGTATTTTGTTGGCCAAACTGGGTTTTGGCCAATTGGAACTCTAGCAACCTAATTCTAATTAATAAACATGAATGTGTAGGACTTGTGGATGGTGTGATTGGACTCTATAACACAGAGAAGACTTGCAATCACGCATCAGGTAAGGGGCAAGACCCCAAACCCTAATTAATAATAAACAACAAACCATTGTTTTTGTAATTTATTTGCCTGTTGTCTGTGCATATCAATTGTCATCTTTTTTATTTATTGTTATTATTTGTACTCGTTATGCTAGTATTGTTGTTCATTAGGCATATAATCATTTTCATTAGTGTGTGGAATATGAAGGAGAGTGGCCCCTGGATATATCCTCATATTTATACTTTTTTGTATCGCCGTCTACCTTAGCGAGCTTGGTACGAGTAGAGTATCAGGGGGAGGACGTGGCATGTGCTTTATCCTAGCTACTAGACTCGAGCCCTATCTCTATGTCATAGGGAGCTATGCTGGGGTAGGGCCATAAATACTGTAATGACATATAGGACTGGTTAGAAATGGAACCCACTTGCAAGCCCTTGTCAATAGGGGTGTAGGTATTGGCACAGTGTAGGGTATCAAGGGAAAGACATGGGATTGTGGCACCACCTGCCCACCAGACTTTAGCTCTATCTCTATACCAGAGTGAGTGATGTGGGGAGACAATGGTGTGTGATCCATTGGTCGTGCTCACACTCTCGCGCATGGAAGTGTGGCGGTACCCAAACCTTACCATAGCAAGTTATACATGACCCCAATGTATTGTTATCTCATGCAATTGTATGTTGCATGGTCTTGTACTTTACTAAGCTAACTTGTGAGCTCACCCTGTATATATATATATATATATATATATATATATATATATATATATATATATATATATACTCTTTTCAGTACACCATGGATAAGTTGGCCAAGTTGTACGTGGACAACATATTCAAAGTTTATGGTGTGCCCGAGAGTATAGTATTTAATAAAGATCCCCATTTTGCATCCAAATTATGGGAAGGACCGCAAAAGGATATGGGAACCAGATGAAATTCATTAGTACAACTTTTCATCCTCAGATAGATGGGCAGTCAGAGAGAACCATCCATATCTTGGTAGATATGCTTTGAGCTTATGCCATAGATTTCAAGGGAGCTTGGGAGGAGAAGCTATCGCTCATCGAGTTTACGTATAACAATAGTTGTCAAGCTATGATCCAGATGGCTCCATATGAGGCACTGTATGGAAAGAAATGTCGACACTTCTATTATAAAACGAGGTGGGAGAGAGAGGGATGGTAGGACCAGAGTCTATAAAAGGAACCTGTCGAGAGGTTGATCAAATTAAGGAAAGAGTCAAGATAGCACAAGTTTGACAAAAATACTATGCGGATAATAGATGTCAAGACCTGGAGTTCACAGTGAGTGATAAGGTATTCCTGAAAATATCATCGACGCGAGGTCTGAAGCAGTTTGGTAAATTGGAAAGCTATGCCCCAGGTATGTGGGACTCTACGAGATACTGACCAGACGTGGCAATGTAGCGTATCAGCTAGCACTACCACCATCGATGTCAGGTGTTCATGATGTGCTCCATGTCTTGCTACTAAAGAAGTACGTCAGGGATCTATCACACATCTTGACATTGGACCCACCAGATTTGATAGAAGACTTATCATTTGAGGTCGTACCATTTATGTTTACCAGCCGAAAGGTGCAATACTTCTACAACAGAGATATCTTTTATGTTAAAGTACATTCGAAAAGCCAAGATGTTAAGGAAATTACTTAGGTGGAAGAAAACACAATGTGGAAGGAATATCCACAACTTTTCATTGAAGAAGGCACGTACAAATTTAGAGGCCAAAATTTTTAAGGGTGGGGATATTATTAGACCTACATACAAATTTCAGGAAGAAATTTCTTTTAATGGTAGGAGAGTTGTAAGACCTGCACTCTACGAACCTAATCTAAACATATATTTCGGGTTGTGACAGGTCTTCCAATCATAATCGGACTAGACAGGATGAGAGGATGATGAACCACAAATCCATGTATAAAAATATATGAAACAGACTTAGGAAGTATACATACCGATCGCATATACCGGTCTACATACCGGTCTTATGAATAGTCGCCGGTATGTCTATGTTGGCTAACTGTTCAGATTGGAAATGAATCCTAATAGGTCGCACATTCTTATTCTTAGTCCTTGAGACCTTCCTTACGTAGGAAACTCTCCTAAAACCTACCTAGTCTATATATTGATTCCTTACCCTCCTTAGATCCTTTTGTTGACACTTATAAACCCTAGAGACGGGAAGGAGATATAAAGAGGAGAAAGGAGCTGAAGAAGATTGCAGAGGAGACTCCATTGGGAAGAAGAACATCGTAGTTTATAGATCAACAGTGAGTGCCTTTACCTATCTTGATCTTAGGTTGGATTAGATTATGATCAATACCATGAAAGACTAGGTATTGATCCAAAACCATATTTCATCGATAAACCTTAGTTTGTTCGATGAACCCTAGATCTAAATTTTAATCTAAGGTTCCTCAGAACATAGGACTTTAATGGATGATAAAATAAATCCTAGTACGTTGCTTAGGCCTAGAATGGTTAGGGGACATCCTATAAGTCAAGTTGGAAGACCGACGAATGACAGAGACCACATTGAAGGATGTATGGAGGCTTACCGATCGACTATACCAATGGCACCTGGGTGCAACCGGTAATACGACAAGTACCCCTCGAGAAACCTACCAGGTTTATCCACTTGGACATACCAGTCGACCCATCAAGGCTATAGTGGTGCGACCGATATGTACAAAAAGGGGTAGTTTTTGACCCAATTGGTTTCTGACCAATGTAAACCCTATGGAACTAATTCTAATTAATGTCTAATGATATCTAGGACCTGTTGATAGCAAGGTTGGACTCTGTGACTCAAAAAAAGCTTGCAATCAAGCATTAGGTAATGGAATCGAACCCAAACCCTAATTAACTAATAACAGTAAAACATTGTTAATACTTATTATTTCTATGGTATGTTGCTTGTGCATATCAACATGTCTTATGTAATTTCTGCTATTATTTTGTTCATGCATACTCTCTATGTTAGGATTGTGTGTTAGGCATGTGATTGTTTTCATTGGTATGTAGAATGGAAAGGGCCGGGGTCTTAGATCATTCCTCACACTGGTACCTTTTTTGTATCACTACTACTTTAGCATGCTTGGTATGAGTTGGGTATCAGGGGGACATGGCATTGGGGTTTAGCCAAATCACCAGACTCAGGCCCTATCTCTATTCTGTAAGAAGCTGTGCTAGGGTAGGACCATAGATACTATGATGACATGTAGGATTGGTTAGTGATGAACCCTTTGCAAGCCCTCACCAATAGGGGTGTAGGTATTGGTATAGTGTAGTGTATCAAGGGGAGGATGTGGTGCTGTGGCTTAGCCTAACCACTAGACTCCAGCCCTATCTCTATATTGGAGTGAGTAATGTGAGGCGACAGTGATGTGTGATCTATTGGGCGTGCTTACACTCTCGTGCATGGAGGTATGGTAGCCACTTATCCTTATCTTAGCAGTTTGCAAGTTATACCAGATCATATAAGAATGTTATTTATGCATATTTCTTATTTCATTGTTCGATTTCCTTGCTTTAATTTGTAATTGTTTGGTTTCTTGATGTTGTTGTGTTGTTACGTAAGTCCTCCTACCCAAATTTTGGGTGAGTTCGAGGCTTTTGCATGAAATGCAATGGTTATGCTGCCAAAATTTCTAAAATTTTCTACTAATCCATTGTTGTTTGGCATTGTTTTGTAGTTTACAACATGTCTTGACATCGAGCTGCGGCCAAGCATGCCTATGCTCTGGGTCTCCAAAGACCACACCAGCCTACCTGTCTCTTTGACAGTAGATGGTTTTGATCAGTGAATGCACAAGCCAGATTCCCGTGGTTTGATGACCAGAATATTGAATCTGATCGCTTCGTGAACTTGGCATAGTTTCAAAGGTTCGATGTTGAGGCTGCATTCGATGCACTTGTGTTGTTACACCCCAATTCTGCACTATTTAGAATGGTGTGATGAACCACCAATAAACCAACGGTTCAACCAAGATCTCGAATGGGCTGTGTCCGTTTCTTTAAACCATACACATACACGATAATCAGAGTAAATACTCAATAGCGGAAGTCTTTAGTATTAAATATACTGATAGTCTAAAGATGATAACATAAATAAATTATTCAATTATCTTCCAAATACTAAGACATAAATAAAATATTTAATCAATTACATTGTCTGTATAACTTGAATAAAAACTAATGAAAAACGCAAGAGTTGTACTCGCATGACGAATCATGGGATTCCATCAAAACTTCAGTGTCCATTGCCGCCGCATGTCCATACACCAGAGCATTCATATAATCTTCTACCGTGGTACCTGCATCATCAACTAAAAACATTTAACGTCGAAAGGGTGAGCACACATCACGGTTCAATAAGCACACAAAACAATGCAACAAACATATGCATGCATTCAATTCATATCTTTGGTCTGGTTTATAAGTTTGCAATGTGCTATAGAAAGGTTCGGAGGCCACCTCACCTCTATACACGAGTGTGTGGAGCCACCCAATGAAAATGGCATTGCTGTCCCACATGCTCCCACTATGGTACAATATACCCAATGAAAACGACTTTGCAGTATCGGTTGCACCATACCAACACGTAAGCCTCTATTGGCGAGGGCTTACAAATTGGGCTAGCAACTAACCAATCCTAATGTCAAACAGTGTATCCTAGGCCTCACCCTAGCATCCCTTAATACGTCCATAGAGATAGAGCTAACTCCCCCTGGCAGAGTCAGAGACTACACGGTCCGAGACCACCTCCCCTGATGCCCTACGACGTAATAGCTTTGCTAAGGTAGTGGCGATACGATGATGTTAGTGGACAAGACTTGAGTAGAGATAGAGCTAGAGTTTGGTGACCAGGACACACCACGATATCACGTCCTCCCCTTGATGCCCCACTGGCATCAAATACCCTAACCATACATAAACTTTCACATGCCTATTCCTAACATCGCCATCATCATCATGTTATAAATAAACGAAATTAAATATGCATGAACAGTAATAGCAAGAATATTGGATGACATGTTAAATGCACATTAAACGTAAACAAGCATAAAATCATTCATGACATTGGACTCAATAAATAAAACATAACTTTTTATTATCCAATTAGTTTAGGTCTTGTTCCATCACCTTTGATTGAGTGTAGATCCTCTTTCAAGCTCTAAGAATCACTTTTATATCACTAAGAAAACCTAACAAATTTATAGATTCTAATTAAAAATAAATTCCAACAATTTAAGCTTGCTGTAAAGCTAGGGTCGCAGGATGGGTCGTAGGTATCTGATACCCCAGGGTGTAGGGTTGGTCATAGGGTCGGTTACCCATCGACCCTATCTGGGACCACAACCTCCCTGGACTTCCCTAGAGCATGGGGTCGATCCTATAGTTCGTAGGTCCATTATAAGAATATTCTATGGCTCATAACTATGATTTTTACACACTTTCCATTGCCTATGATGATTACTTTCATGGATTCCTTCGAAACTCATCCATGGGTAGATGATTTGGGTTTCTCCCAACCCTAACTTCTTCATAAGCTATTCTAGGGTCTTACATAGTTCATGGAGAATGTATTCATACCTTAGGGTTGCTGATATTCAGGGACTTCTCTAAATTCCTTCTCTTTAGTAGTCTTCTCAAATTCTCCTTCTCTTCTGTTTCTCTTACTCTCAATTAGGGTTTCAAAAGGAGTGAAAGAGGCTAAGGAATGTCCTATTTATAGTGGAAAACCTCCCAAAATATGTCCCATCAAGATTAGGAAAGGAATTCCTGAAATTAGGAAAGTTTTCTAATTCACGATTTTAGTCTGTCACCCTAGGGTCGATGCTAGGGTCGCAGAATCCGTCGACCCTAGGGTCTCAAGTAATCCGACCCTAGGACAGAAAATGTCACACCCCAATTCCGCACTGTACAAAATGGTGTGAAGAACCGCTAGCAAAGCAACCGTTCAACCACGATCTCGAGTAGGCTATCCCCGCGTTATCTAAACTCCCATACATCCATAATCATAATCAGAGTAAATACACAATAGCAGAAATCTTATAATAAAATGAACTGAGAATCTACTGTGATATAAATATTAAATAGTAAATTATTCTGTATCAACTCGGACATAAATAATTATCAAATACATGTCTTTATTAAATTCAAATAAAGAAACCTAAGAAAAATCTAATCAAATACACATGAGTTGCACTCGCAAGAGGAGTCATGTGTATCTACTTTAGCTTCAGCTTCCATCGCCGCCACGTTCCCGTATGTTGGAGCATTCATAAAATCTTCAACCGTATAACCTGCATCATCAACTAAAAATATTCGACGTCGAGGGGTGAGCACACATCACGGCTCAGTGAGTAGACAAAATAATGCAACAATACATATGCATGCAATCAATTCATATCTTTGGTCTGGTTTATAGTTTGTAATGCGCAATAGAAAGGTCGGGTGGTCAAAGGTTAACGTTTATTGACCCCGTCTCTATACACAGGGTGTGGAAGTCCACCCGAAGGTTAACGTTTATCATCGTCCCCATCCACCCTAATCATGACATTATACAACAAAGGTTAACGTTTATTGCTATATAATACCATACCAACACGTAAGCCCCTGTTAGCGAGGGCTTGCAAACTGGGCTCGCAACTAACCAATCCTAATGCCAAATAGTGTATCCAAGGCCTCACCCCAGCATCCCTCAGAATGTCCATAGAGATAGAGCTAAGGCCCCCCGGTAGAGTCAGAGACTACAAGGACTGAGACCACCTCCCCTGTTACTCTACGACATAATAGTTCTGCTAAAGTAATGGCGATACGACGATGCTAATGCACAAAACTTGAGTTAGAGATAGAGCTAAAGTGCTGAGACCCGCCAAAGGTTAATGTTTATTGACGTTCTCATCACACCTCCCCTGATACTCGCTCGCATCAAGTACACCAACCACACACATACAATCACATGCCAATTCCTATCATCATCATCATCATCATGTTATAAACAATAAAATAATTATGCATGAACCAGTAATAGAAATATTGGATGAGATGTTGTATGCACATTACAAACATATTCGCAAAGAATCAAGCATGGCATTGGACTCAAGAAATAGAAAGCAGTTTGTTATTAACCAATTAGTTTAGAGTTCTGTTTCCTCATTCTAGCGGGCTAATAGATACTTTTCCAAACTTTATAATCACCTTTATATTGTTATTGTATTGCTAGAAGACCTAACAAGTCGATATAATTTAATTAGAATTAATTATAAATTTAAAAACTATTATGTTAACTGAGGGTCGGAGGTAGGGTCGGAGTCATGATCGACCCTGGGTGCGACCCTCCCCAAACTCTGAACTTCCCAAACACTGAGGGTCGATGGTCAGGATCACCTAGGGTCGGATGGTCATCGATCCTCGGTGCGACCCTCGGTGCACTTTGGTCCAATTCCCTCTTTTAGTCCATTCTTCGTGCTTGGGATCATATGGCTTGCTCCTACATTCCATACCACATTCATTCCATGGTCTGAATCCATGTATAATCCACCTAGATAGCTTTCATGTAATCTCCCATGGTTTTCCGTGAAAACCTAACCATGGGTTGATGGTTTGGGTTTCTCCGAGATCACACTCTCATCAATATCTAACCTAAGGTCTGTAGAAACTCATGGAATTAGTATCCATACCTGAGAAAAATACTTCTTCTCTACAACTCCTCTCTTTTGGCTAACTTCTCTTCCTTGCTTCTCTTCTTCCTCTTTTCCTTCTCTTCTCTTTCTCTCAATTCAATTAGGGTTGTGAAAGGAGTGAAAGAGGCTTAGGGATGTCCTTTAAATAGAGTAGGAACATCCTAAATAAGTCCCATTCAGATTAGGAAAGAATCCCAATAAAAAATTAGGAAATTTCTTAATTTCTATTTCTTACTGTAACTGAGGATCGATGATCCCGTCGACCCTAGGGTTCAAGATGTCCGACCCTCCCTTCAAAATTGAGGGTCTAACTTTATGCTTTGGGAGGTCTGACCCTGCTTAGCTGGGTATGCGACCCTCCCTTCAAATTAAGTGTTTTTGGGTCGATTTGATACTGGGATCTCGATCTCCTTCACGCCCTTGGTCCATTTGACTCGACCATGATGGGTAAACCTGGTTTAAGGTGGTAAGACCGGGTTAGATTGACACGGGTCGTATAGGAAAAACCATGGGTTGGATTCTATTCAGGTGGGGATCGACCATACATGTTTATGCATGCAACCCTACCCTCATATTTACTATTTTTGGGTCAAATTCATACCTGGTTCTGTGATTTCCTTTACATACTTGGTCCACTTGGCTCGACCATGATAAGTAGACCTAATACAAGGTGGTAAGACCGGTTAATTCGGTACAGGACTTACAACTCCCCCCTGCTTATTAAAAATTTCATCCTCGAAATTTGTACATACCTTCAGAGTCGAAAAGATGAGGGTATTGCTTTCGCATTGCATTCTCTTCTTCCCATGTGATCTCTTTTATATCTCGACTTCTACAGGTGACTTTAACATAGTATATGTCACGGTTACGTAGACGTTAAACCTTTCGACCGGGGATTTCAGTTGGTGCTACTTCGAACGTCAAATCATAATTAAATCTTGTAGATCTACTGTCAAAACATGTGTCGGATCTCTGACGTACTTCTTTAATAAGGAGAAATGAAATACATCATGCACACTTGACATAGATGGTGGTAGTGCTAACTGATAAGCCAGTTTTCCACGTTTGGCTAGAATCTCATATGGCCCAACATATCTCGGACTTAGCTTTCATTTCTGTCCGAACCGTTTTAACCCACGCATCGGTGACACTTTCAAGAATACCTTATCACCTACAACAAATTCAAGGTCTCGGCGTCGAGTATCTGCATATTGTTTCTGACGATTCTGAGCCGTTCTTACTCTTTCTTGGATAATGTCGACCACTCGACATGTAAGACCCGTATCGAACTAACCGGTCTTACCACCTTGTACCAGGTCTACCTATCATGGTCGAGCCAAATAGACCAAGTGCGTGAAGGAAATAGCGAAACCAGATATTAAACTGACCAAAAATAGTAAAATAGGGGGCAGGGTCGCATTCCCAAATAGGCAGGGTCGGACCCCCCTCATTAGGCAGTCAGATCCCTGAAATTTTGACCGAGGGTCGGACAATTTAGACCTGAGCGTCGACGGGATCTCCGACCCCCTCATTGCCGACAGAAACGGTAAATAGGAATCTTTCCAAATTTCAAGGCAGTGGGTACCGATTCCTGATTGTCAGCTTATTCAGTTCCCTGTAGTCTAGACACAGTCGAACACTACTGTCCTTCTTCTTTACAAATAATACTGGCGCTCCCCATGGTGATACGCTAGGTCTGATGTAACCCTTGTCCAATAATTCATGTAACTGCACCTTAAATTCCTTCAGTTCAGTAGGAGCCATTTGTTAAGGTGCTTTAGATACTGGTGTAGCTCCGGGTATTAGATCTATAACAAACTTTGTAGCTCGGTCGGGTGGTAGTCCTGGTAGTTCTGTAGGAAATACATCTGGAAAGTCACGCAGGACATCAATATCCTCCATTTGTGGTGCTTCCTTGGTGAGGTCGACCATTGAGACTAGATACCCAACTCCTCCTTTCTCGAGGCATTTCCTAGCCTTTAATGCAAAGAGGATGAGTTTTCGTTTACGGGGAAGTTTGGTTCCCGCAAAATTAAACTCTGCTCCTTCCTTGTCTTTAAATGTCAACTTCTTTTCGACACATAATAGGTTTGCAGAATGCCAAGCTAACCAGTCCATTCCCAAGATGACGTCAAAATCTACCATCTCAAGTTAAATCAAGGTTGCATCTAAAGTTTTCTCATCAATAAGAACTAGACATGGTCCATAACCTTATTTTAGTTCCACTTCTAATCCCATCGGTGATCGTACAAGCAGTTTGTAGTCTAAAGGTTTGAGGGGTAGATTTAGCTTCTTTCCAAATGACACAGATATAAAAGAATGAGTAGCTCTAGAATCAAAGAGTACTCTGGCGGGAACACCATTAATAGGTATGATACCTGTGATTTGTTTTAATTTAGTCTACATGCTCATACAATGTAACACAAAATGAAAAGGTTCAGGTCATACCAATGACCACATCAGGCGATGCGGCAGCATCGTAAGAGGTAACAGCATAAACTCTCCCCTGCTGTAGTTGTTTTCTGGGCTTAGTACACCCTCTTGAGATATGCCCTACTTGATTGCAGTTAAAACATCTCAATCCTTCACCATTTTGCTTCGGTTGCGATGGGGCTGCTGAGGTAGTCTTGGCTATAGCATTAAAGCCTTAACTAGGGAAGGGTTTGAATGTCTTGGTGTTCCCTCCA
The DNA here is from genome assembly GCA_028583415.1 of Protea cynaroides. NCBI lineage: Eukaryota > Viridiplantae > Streptophyta > Magnoliopsida > Proteales > Proteaceae > Protea > Protea cynaroides. The sequence goes on along the minus strand of CM053270.1, from coordinate 31,598,766 downwards.
TTGTAAGAATTTCCATTTGGCCTTTTAATACCCCTGTTTTGAGCAAAATAGGTCTCTTTCTGGATCGCCTCTATCACGCGAGAAATTTGTACAGCTTCATTGTAGACATTCTTCTCAAGTCCCAGAACATGTTCACGGATGCTTCCCCTGAGTCCCATGACGAACCTTCGGGTCTTTGTGTTTTCCTCTTGCATGCTGGAGGCTGCAAAGAAGAACAGCTCCTCATAACGCTGTTGATATGCATCCACAGTCATTTGCCCCTGATACAAACTCAGGAACTCTCTCTCCATAGAATCTCTAAAACTTCTAGGAAAGTACTTCTCAAAGAATGCATCTTTCTATATACCCCAGGTCAGTTGGGGGTGCTTTGTTAACAGGTAAGTCCATGTGGACTTCTACCAGTGGTGTGCATCACCTTTTAGCATGAATGTTGCGCACAACACTTTATCCTCTTCATTCAACGTCATCATCGTAAAATTCCTCTCCATCTCATCAATCCAGTGTGCTGGCCACAAAGGATCAGCTAGCTTATCATTATACTCCTTGGGCTTCATCTTCAGAAAATGCTCAACCAATCTGGAGTGGTCCAGCTAATGAGGAACATAGGCCCCATACATAAGTGGTTGGTACTGAAAACCACCTTGAGCTACTTCAGGGTTCTGCACTTGAGCCTGCATGACGGGAGTTTGAGGTGCATTGTGTACCGTGTTACTTCCCCTTGGTACTATGCTTGCCTGTCCTGCTGGCATCCATGTCGTCCGTGCAGCTGGAAAAACCATGCCTATGGCAGGTTGCATAGTAGCTTGTACTTGTTGTATTTGTTGCAGCTATTGTGCCCAGTTCATTACGGCTGTTGCCAGGTCTGTAGGTGGAGCTGGCAGATTGGTAGGATTTGTCTGACCATTAACTATGGATGGTGCCGTGTTTAGATTATCCTGTGTTTCAGGACGTATATGGCTGTCTTCCTCCACATGTGGTGGTGGTGGAATAGAGTTTCGGCTTTTCCTGGTTACTCTTCGCCCAGTCATTTTTCCGTTCTGATGATGCTAGTGCCTGTAAGTAATCATAGCACATGTGAGGCAATCAATATAATTGTTCTCCAGTCAAAAATCCAACAATCAATATCATTTTCAAATTTTCATATCATTCTATCAAAATTACTGTATTTTCCATCGTAGGGTCGATGGTAGGGTCGATCCTTATGCGACCCAAGGGTATGCGACCCTAAGAATCACTGTCAACTTTCCTAGAGCCTAGGGTGGATGGTAGGGTCGGTATATGTCCAACCTTAGGGTCGACCCCTAGTTCTCTGTCAGATCACCAAGAGGCTAGGGTCAATGAGGGGGTCGGAGGTAGGGTTGCATGTTCTGGTCGAATTATGCGACCCTAGGACCCAGAATCAGGTTTTTAAATCCGATTTTGGATTCATTTCTCATTCTTTCTCCTGCCTTCCGACTCAACTCATTCCTTTGAGTTGCTATAGTGACGACCCCACCCCATTTGGTGATTCTATCATACATTCAAGACTCTCACTCCTTCTCTTCAGGTGTGCTCTCTACTGTTTCATGTTTTTAAGGTTTCCTAACTAGGGTTTTGCCCAATTATATCATTTTCTTCAAATTAAAATTTTTCTAACTGTAAAAATTCAATTTTTATTGGGGACTTTTGCTGTAGGTCACCCAATGGACGAAAGCCGTCAAAAATTTTCAAGTTTCATCGGATGGTTATCGAGAAATTTGAAATTTTCTAATTTTGACCTAATTTTTGAGGTTTTTCGAATTTATTGAAATTTCTTTGAATTCAATCATTCTAGATTAAATTCCCAACTATATGAACCTTGCAAGATGGTTTGGAACCTATGTATGTCCTCCTGCCCAAGTGGTTAGGTGAAAAGTATGGCTTTTGACCAGTTTATGCCGTTATAATGCCAAAATTTTTGGGTTTTTCACCATTACTAATCTATTATTTGTCTTTCTTTGTTTTGGCAGATAATATGGCTCGTACCAAAGTACTTAGGGTTCACAACCCAATTCGTTTCCACTCTTACGAGGCCGAGGCTCAGTATGCTCGCCATGCTCGTAAGTAGGTAGAGGGAGGTCGTCGTGTGCACTTGGCTAGTCTAGCCTTGTTCGACGTGGAGATAGCCTTTGGTGACATGGGCTGGCTTCCCGTGATTACCTACGACGCCTGTACCCGTCCGGATCTGATGAGATAGTTCTATTGTAATCTCCAGGTGGTGGGAGATCACAATGACACTGAGAGGGGTAGGGAGCTCAGGATCACGAGCTACGTCAAAGGAGTAGAGGTTCCTTTGACTGCCAGTAGTTAGCGGACCTCTTGGGCATATCACATGACGGCCCCTTGGTGTACTGTGCTCCCAGGGAGCCCCAGTTCTTTTCCTTGGAGTTGCGGGCTGAGATAGACCGTCAGCTTATCAGAGACGATCGCTGGGAGATGAAAGCGATCAACCTACATCCAGAGCCTCGGGTGTACTGTAAGATCATCCAGCACAACCTGATACCCCAGAGTGGACATTATGAGAGGATCTCCCTGTTGACCCAGTACTTACTTTACTATATCTGCACTAGGCAGCCTGTCTGCCTCCCTTATATTATTATGAGGACGATGATCTGTGCTACGCTGCCTGGTCAGATAGGCAACCTCCCCTATGGATGCTTGAGCACTACACTGCTTACCCGCCTAGGGGTTGATTAGTAGATGAGAATATTCATGAGAAGACTTTCTCATCAGTGCTGGACTGGGAGGCCATCTGTAGGATGGGCATGCAGGATGCTCAGGTTAGTGATGAGGAGAAGAACGCTCTGGTGCATCCTCGTACTCGGGTAGAGGTGGCAGATGTTGAGGCAGCAGCAGCAGCAGTAGGAGGAGCAAGGGTTCGTGGGGGTAATGATGAGGATCGCATGTATATGGATGTGGACGCTATACCTCCTCCATCGCCTCCACATTCTACTAGAGCTGGTCCATCTCGGGCTCCTTCACACATGGCAGGTCGTTCACGCCCACCTTATGATGATATTATGGGGCTGTTGCATGAGATTAGGGAGGCCCAGCGTGCATCGGATCAGCAGATGGCCGAGCTGGCACCTAGTCTCTAGGTGACCCAGACCCAGGTGACCTGGTTAACTAAAGTGTATGCTGAGGACTACGATAGAGATCGCGAGGCACCTCCTCCAGCACCTCCAGCTCCATGATGTATATATATTCTTTTGTTTTTCTTATATTACAGAGTAACTGTCCAGATTGTGGACTATACTCTGATTTGGATATGTATAACCTTTGCTTTTTATTTGATGTATATTAAGTTTGTTCCTTCATTTTATATGTGCATTATTCTCTTTCTTAATTTTGTCTCATGCAACATAGGTGCTTATAGTGTGTTCTTATTACAACTTTTAAATTAAATCTTAACTCAGTTCACGAACTTTTGTGGAAGTATACTGGTTTAACAGACAGGGCCTAAGAGCTCTGATACCAAGTTGTCACACCCCAATATTCCTGCTATTACTGTTCATGTATATTTAATTTCGTTTATTTATAACATGATGATGATGGTGAGGGTAGGAATAGGCATGTGAATGTTTGTGTGTGGTTAGTGTATTTGATGCGAGTGGGGCATCAGGGGGAGGATGTGATATTGCGGTGTGTCTTGGTCACCAGACTCTAGCTCTATCTCTACTCAAGTCTTGTCCACTAACATCGTCGTATCGTCATTACCTTAGCAGAGCTATTACGTCGTAGGGCATCAGTGGAGGTGGTCTCGGACCGTGCAATCTTTGACTCTGCCGGGGGGCCTTCGCTCTATCTCTATGGACGTATTGAGGGACGTTGGGGTGAGGCCTTGGATACACTGTTTGAAAATAGGATTGGTTAGTTGCGAGCCCAGTTTGCAAGCCCTCGCCAATAGGGGCTTACGTGTTGGTATGGTGCAACCGGTACTGCAATGCCATTTTCATTGGGTATATTGTACCATAGTGGGTGCATGTGGGACGGCAATGCCGTTTTCATTGGGTGGCTCCACGCACTTGTGTATAGAGGTGAGACGGCCTCCAAACCTTTCTATAGCACATTGCAAACTTAAAAACCAGACCAAAGATATGAATTCAATGCATGCATATGTTTGTTGCATTGTTTTGTTTGCTAACTGAGCCGTGATGTGTGCTCACCCTTTCGACGTCGAATGTTTTTAGTTGATGATGCAGGTACCACGGTTGAAGATTATATGAATGATCCGGTGTATGGACATGCGGCAGCAATGGACGCTGAAGTTTTGATGGAATCGCATGATTGGTCATGCGAGTGCAACTCTTGTATTTTTTATTAGTTTTTATTCAAGTTATACAGACGATGTAATTGATTAAATATTTTATTTATGTCTTAGTATTTGGAAGATAATTAAATAATTTATTTATGTTATCATCTTTAGACTCTCAGTTCATTTAATACTAAATACTTTCGCTATTGAGTATTTACTTTGATTATTGTGTATGTGTATGGTTAAACAAACAGACACAGCCTATTCGAAATCTTGGTTGAACCGTTGGTTTATTGCCAGTTCATCACACCATTCTGAATAATGCAGAATTGGGGTGTGACATGGGTGGTTATCCATCATAACGTATAAGGTGACCTCATGGCCCAACTTGGTCAAGGGACCTCCGTATTACCAGTTTGGTCAAGGGTGTTTCGATCTCCTTCAACACTCATTAGTTGGCCGACCTATTGGGAATTCTAATGATGGTGACGTCATGTGCTATGCACTTAAGGAGAAGGGGTATCTCACTAATGAGATGCACAAAGAGATTTCTACTCATATTCTTACTCCTGGATTACCCATTCTGGCAGTGAACCTTCGACCTGTCCCAACGGTGCACTGCCGCATCATTCATCATAACATTGTCCACCAGAGTGGTCGTATAGTCAGGTGTCCCAGCTGACCAAGTACCTCACCTATTGCCTAGTCACGGGAGAGTGCGGCTGCTTGCTGTACATCATTATCAGGACCATGGCCCATGCTACCACACTAAATCTGTCGAGCAACCTTCCATATGGTCGTCTCATCACTATGATCCTTCAGCGTCAATATGTGGACATGAAAGATGAGATTGTCATCGAGGATACCATGTCGTCAGACATTGACTGGGATGCCATGGCTAGGATGAAGATGGGCAACCTACTGACCAGCAATGAAGAGTTGGAGGCCCATCGGCATCTACCTAGGAGGGCAGCAGCAGCACATGTAAGAGAGGTAGGGGGTGGTGAGGATGTACCCATGGAGGATATCCTTGCTCTTGCACCACAACCTATCCCTATAGCAGTACCTTCTTGCCCCCCTGTAGATCGGGTGATGGCGATGCTGTTAATGATCCAGGAGGCTCAGTGCACTGGAGATTTCCGCATAGAGCACCCTGCTCGCAGTCTCTGGGTCACACAGGAGCAGGTGTACTGGCTCAGGGTTGCATATGAGCAAGAATATGACATTGCCGAGCCGATTCGTCCGATGCCCCTGACCCCATGATGGACTAGATTACATTTTCTTTCCTCGTTATCAGTATAGTTATTTTGATAATAGTGTAATTGTCTGGCTTGTGGCCTGTACCCAGTGGTCTAGTTTTTTTTTAACATTTCTTTTTGGAAAACTTACTCGGTGATAAGGTTTTTCTATTTTAAAATATTACCTATTTATAAAGTCCTTCTTTTATTGTGGTATATTATGATCTTTATTAATTAGTCTCATGCATCAAATAAGTGCTTATGGTGTGTTTCATTAAGGCTTTTAAGTTTTTTATCTTAGTATTGACTCTGTTAGGTGCATGTATGGTCTGTTAGATAGAGCCAAGGGCTTTGATATCAAGTTGTCACACCCCAATTTTGGATGAAGCAGAAGTGTGATGAATCGTTATTAAACCAATGGTTCACACCAAGATCTCAATAAGACTGTGTTGACACACAAACCATCACACATCATCATAATCAGAATATAATAAATACAACGAAAGTCTTCGCATAAAGGAACGAAGTTTTTATTGATAAATAAAAAAATATCCAAATTATCTCGAGTACCAAAACATAAATAAATATTTATTACATGGTTCTAATCAACTAAAATAAATAATCAAAGAATATCTTAGAGGTACACGTAGAAAGGGCACTCGCATGATGCGTCATGCTCATCCTCTTCTGCTTGCATATCTAAGGCAGCAATAGTTCCATATGCTGGAGTGACAACATAGTCCTCCATAGTGTAACCTTCATCAACATCTGAAAAATGATGTATGCACAAGGGTGAGCTCACAACTTAGCTCAGTAAGAAAATCAAACAATGCAACAAGCAATATGCATGAATAAAATTCAAATATGGTCTGGTAAAACTTACAAAGTGCTAAGGTAAGGATAGGCGGCCACCACACCTCCATGCATGAGAGTGTGAGCAAGCCAAATGGTTTACACACTATTGTTGCCCCATATTTCTCACTCCAGTATAGAGATAGGGCTCCAGTCTAGTCTCAGGCTGAGCCACAGTACCACGTCCTCCCCCTGATTCCCTATACTATACCAATAGCTACACCAATATTGTTGAGGGCTTACAAGTGGGTTTGTCACTAACCAATTCTACATGTCATCATAGTATCCAAGGCCCTACCCCAGTACAGCACCCTACGGAATAGAGATAGGGCTCGAGTCTTATGATCAGGCTGAACCATAATACCACGTCCTCCCCCTAATACCTTACCCATACAAGAATGTTAAAGTGGTGGCGATACAAAAAGGTACCAGTGTGAGGAATGATCCAAGAACTTAGGCCCCCATGTACATCTTTTTTATTTATACCTGATTTATTGATATACACAAAACTTTCTCCAGATTTATTCTTAGTGCCTTAACTAATGACATTATATACTCAATAGAACCTGTAACCAAGAGCCTAAGAGCTATAGAACCTCTAATTCCTTGTATTCGGACCACCGTACAACCTAAAGACCTTTGGATGCCAGTTGGGTTACCATAGATTTATACCTGTTCTTTTAAATCTAGGTTCATTGGATAATAAAAATGTTTATCATCATATTGAATTCGAAATGAAGAAATGAATTGCTTTTAGATAAACATTCTGATTCCAACATATCCAACCTCCATTGATAAATATGCTTGATTAATAAGAAAAATTATGGGAGATGATTGTATTCAGATTATATTCAATAATCAAGAAACCTCAGGTGAAGTAATGGAGGATCTATTTTGAGATTATTGAATATATAAAGATTTGAGTCACGATTTGTAAAAGAGTGCATAAGCAAGAAGTGAGAACTACCAAGAGGAGCCAGTAAAGAGTAGATAGCACTCAAGTGGAGTTATAAATGGCTATATCGGTATGATCTTGATAAGGTAAAAGATTTCTAAAAGAATATCTAAAAGTAGATATAAGGAAGGACTTAAAAAGGGTGGCAAATGATAGTACTTGGTTTAGTACAATGATTATTGAGTTAATCCCAATGTCAATTGAGAGGATTAAGTAAAGACCAAGAGAGTTTGAAAGAATTAAGAAAATTACAAACATATACCCTATGCTTATAGGTAGACTTAGGATATGTAGTGAGCAAACAATCAAAGATGTTTTTCAGAATGTATGATAGAATGATCAAGGTTGAGCAGTAGTAATAAAAGAGATGTAAGCTAATGAGTGCAATATGAAATTATTGGTGTAAGCTAATGGACTTTTGGGATATGAGATAATTGATGATAGTCATTGAAAACCATAAGAGTTAAAAAGGGATTACACATGCCATTGCTAGTCCAAGCCCTTTTAGACTAGATGTTATATTAGATGAGTATTATGAACAATGTCTGAATCGTATGGATGGATGGAATTTAGATGCAACCTAATTCGATTTTAGATGGCAGACCCTGATGTCATCTTGAAGATGGATTGGTTTTCTCAACACTCTCTAAGGCTGTTATGTGCATAGTAGAGGTTATCATTTAAGAACAGAGATGGCACATAATTTGATTTTATTGGAAGCATATTGCTTAGGAAGCGGAAGCTCATCCTTTCTGCACTAAAGGCGAAGAGATGCCTTGAAAAAAAAGGAGTTGGATAAATGATATCTGTGGAATACGTTATTAAAGAAGTACCACAGATGGAAGATAAGAACTAATACAAAAATTTCCTAACTTATTTACAAGAGACTTACTAGGGTTGCCACCTGATTATGCGATTGAGTTCTTTATCGACTTGTTACCAAGGTTGGCACCTATGTCTAAGGCACCCTATAAAATAGCTCCTACAGAGTTGAAGGAATTGAAGACTCAACTACGGCAGTTATTAGGCAAAGGATTCTAAAATCAAGTATTTCATCACGAGGAGTATCAGTATTATTCGTGAAGAAGAGGATGGTAGTGTTCGATTATGTATAGACAACTAGAAATTAAACAAGCTCATGATCAAGAACCAAAATCTACTACCTTAGATCGATGACTCGTTTAATCAGCAGCAAGGTGTAAAGATATTTTTTAGATTTATCTTCGGTTAAGTTATCATCAACTAAAAATTTTGAAGTAACAATCTGAAGATGACTTTTAGTACCAAGTACGGGCATTATGAGTCCCCGGTTATGTCGTTTGGAGTAACCAATGCCCTTACATCTTTTATGGACTTTATGCACTGGGTGTTCTAGGACATGTTGGACACGTCGATCATAGTTATTATAGAAGATAAATTGATCTATTCTAAAGATGAAGAAAGTCTTGTAACGGACCTTAGAGCAGCCTTATAATGGCTGAGAAGGGAGAAGCTTTATGCCAAGTTCAAGAAATATGAGTTTTGATTGAACAAGGTGACCTCTTGGGTCACATAGTGTCATCAGAAGCGATAAAAATGGACCCCAATAAGATAGAAGGAATCGTAGAAGTGCCTAAGAACATTACAGAGCTCAGAAGTTTCTTGGGTTTGACTAGTTATTACCGACGATTCATGAATGACTACTCTAGAATCATAGTAACTCTTACCATGCTAACCAAGAAGGGAGAAAATTTTACTTGGACTAACAAGTGTGAAGAATATTCCATACTCTAAAGAAAGGCCGATATCGACTCCCATCTTGACCATTCTGGTACCAGGGGAACCTTTTACCCTATACACTGATGCTTCTGGATTGGGTCTAAGATGCTGGTTGATACAAGGAGAACAAGTCATTGCCCATGCGTCAAGATAACTAAATGAGCATGAAAAGAATTTCCCAACTCATGACTTGGAGATAGTAGTGGTGATTCATGCAATGAAGACTTCAAGATACGATATGTATAGCGAGAAATTTTAGATTAAATGGGATCACAAGAGTTTTACCTATCTCTTTACCTAAAAAGAGTAGAACATTAGACAGAGAAGATGGCTGGAGTTGCTAAAGGACTACGATTGCGATATCCAGTATCATCCAGGGAGCCTAATGTCTTTGCTGATGCACAAAGTATAAAAATGATGACAAAATCTTAGGACGAAGCTAGCACAAATGCAGCAATGTGTGTCGTTGGAAGGGTATCCGATTATGACAATGAGCAGTTTGTGATTGATAAATCAGGTTGATCGACCAACCTAGGATTTATTCATCAATTTTTAAACTTGTTTGCTACATTTAGGATTGTATATGATCTGATAAATGAAGTGAAAGCAACTATCCAATCGAACCCCTATTTGAGGACAATGCAAGAAGACTTGGAAAAAGGTAAACATGTGTCTCAATACCTAAATTGTCATTGGGTAAAGGTGGAAAAACAAAGACCTGCAAGCTTATTACAACCACAACCTAAACTAGCTTGGAAATGGAACTGCATTACTATGGACTTCATTACAGGGGTATCATTGACTCCCAGAGTAGTTGACGCAGTCTGGTTGATTGTAGATCGTTTGACTAAGATAGCTTGTTTCATAGCTATACGACCTCAGTATACTCCAGAGAGGCAAGAAGAGTTGTATATGGATAATATTGTCAGATTACATGTTGTACCTGAAAGCATCGTGTCCAACAGAGATCCACACTTTACCTCAAAGTTCTGGGAAGGATTATAGAAGGCTATGGGTACAACACTGAAATTTAGTACCATATTTCACCCTTAGACCAATGGAAAGTTGGAGAGCACACCATTTAGATTTTAGAAGATATGCTTCGAGCTTGTGTGATTGATTTCAATGGATCATGGGATGAGAAGTTACCATTGATTGAGTTCACTTATAACAATAGCTATCAAGCTACATTACAGATGTCGCCCTATGAAGCACTGTATGGTAGGAAGTGTTAAACACCTTTATTTGGGAACAGAGTTAGAGAATGGAGAATTATTCGACCAGAATTTATCGAAGAGACTTGTCAAGTAGTCTACATCATCAAGGAAAGGGTCCGAATAGCTCAAAACCGTCAGAAGCAGTATGCATACAATCGACATCGAAATCATGAATTCATCACAAGTGATAAGGTACTTTTGAAGATATCCCCTATGTACGGTTTAAAATGCTTCAGACAGAAGGGAAAACTATGTCCCAGATATATTGGACCTTATGAGATTCTGATAAGGCGTGGATAAGTAGCATATCAACTAGCACTACCACCATCGATATCTAGTGTACATGATGTATTCCATGTTTCACAGCTGAAGAAGTACATCAGGGATCCAACACAAGTGCTAATGACGGATCCAACGGATTTGACTGAAGATTTGACGTTCAAAGTGGTACCTTTTGAAATAACCAGATGAATGGTTCAACGTCTTCAAAGTCATGATATTTACTATTTTAAGGTTACCTACAGAAAACAAGATGTGGAAGAAATCACTCTGAAGAAAAAAATGCTATGCGGAAACAATATCCTAATCTGTTCGACTCGAAAGGTGTGTGCAAATTTTGAAGACAAAATTTATGTAAGGGGGGAGATGTAATACCTGTACTCTACTAACCTGGTTTAACCGTGTCGTGCTAGGTCTTCCCATCATTGCTAAATCAAGTGGACCAATCGTGTGCAGAAAGACCACGAGGCTAGGTAAGCAAATCGACTCAAAAACACTTAAAATTAAGTTTATGGTCGACTACCTGAGTAGGTATGGTCAACCATACGATGAGAAATGAAGACCACTGATAATTGAACATACAGTTGATACTTTTAAACGTATGGTCAATGGATTTTGTGACCGTACGTCCAACCTTACGCACCCAAATCAGACTTCAGAGTTTGGAAACTTTTCAAATAAGGGGGGATCTCTTTCCTATTGTTGGAGAGCTCTATATGAAGAGTTTCTCTCTATATAAAGGACGTCCCTCAACCCTTTTCACTCCTTTGGAACATTATCAAACCCTGGACCTAAGTGAGAAAGAGAAGGAAAAGAGGAGAAGGAGAAGAAGACTAAGTGGAATTTTGCAGTGAAGGTTCTAGCTTTCTACTGTAAGCCAAGGTATGAAACTTACCTTTAAAGATGTAAAACCTATTTAATAAGGTTTCTATTATGGATTGGGGATGTCAAACTATTATGATCCATGTGATCCTTCAGTAAATCTCAAGGAATACCCAAGAGGGATGTGTTTAGGGATAATGGTTAATGAGAAACTATAAATAATGACCATAGAATAACCTTAGGATGAACCCAAGTAATGGGCCAAGAAATTGACTTAGGAAGAACTCGGATTGAAAGTAATATTGACCAGAAATCATATGGTCGTAGCTATGGTCGACCAAAGGGTGACCAAATAGTCGACCATAGCCATTCAGGGAGAATACAGGAAATGTATGGTCGCAGGTGCGGTCGCATATAGTTCGACCGTAGGGGATCGACCATACGTGGTATGGTCGACACAGGCATGTGACCATAGGACCAATCTGTCACCTATCAATGGTCAGATTTGACTTTCGACTACTGTAACATACTACACTTAAATCCTAACTTAAAGTCATTTAATTCCTAGGTTTCTAGATTAATTTCAAGAAAATTTGAAGGCTTGGAAGGAGATTAAATATAGTTAAAAGTTGAGGGAATCAGACCTAAACAAACTGGATAATAACAAAGTATTTGATTTTATTTTTCCAATGCAATGAATGATTCTATGCTTGTATGCTTGTAATGTGCATCTCAAATGTCATCCAATATTATTGCTATTCCTGTTCATGCACATTTATTTCTGTCTATTTATAACGTGATGATGATGATGTTAGGAATAGGCATGTGATTGTGTGTCTGGTTAGTGTGTTAGATGCTAGTGGGGCATCAGGGGGAGGATGTGGCACTGTGGTCTCTGGCCTGGTCACCAGGCTCTAACTCTATCTCTACTCAAGTCTTGGCCACTGACATCGTCATATCGCTATTACCTTAGCAGAACTAATTACATAGTAGGGCATCATGGGTGGTGGTCTCGGACCGTGTGGTCTTTGACTCTATCATGGGGCCTTAGCCCCATCACTATGGACATATTGAGGGATGTTGGGGTGAGGCCTTTGATATGTTTGGATGGCATTAGGATTCATTAGTTGCGAGTCCAGTTTCCAAGCGCTCACCAATAGGGACTTACGTGTTAGTATGGGTAGGGCATCTGGCGAAGTGTTGCCGGTGTATGATCCAGACACTTTAGCTCTATCTCTATTCCATGGTGGGTGCATGTGGGACGGCAATGGTGTTTGATCCACTGGGTGGATTCACACTCTCGTGTATATAGGTGCGGTGGCCGCCAAACGTTTATATAGCACATTGCAAACTTAAAACCAAACCAAAGATATGAATTGAATGCACGCATATGTTTGCACATGTTTTGTTCTCTCACTGTGCTCGTATTGGAGAGTTGACCTCGCGTACGTTATTCTTTTAGTTGCTAATGATGCAGGTAATATCGTTGAAGAATACATGAATGCACCAACCTATAGACACGTAGTGGCTATGTATGAGCACACTATGGAGGACGAATACGACTGGTCAAGCAACTGTTTCAATGATGTTTACACTTAGTGTTTAATGTTCATATCATGGTAATCAAAATAGTTTGTTATATTTATGTCTTAGTTGCTTGGAGATAACTGGATTATTTAATTACTTATCATTGTAGACACTCAGTTCATTATTAATAAGACTTTTATTATTTTATTTTAATATCTCTGATTGATGTGAAATGCGTATTTGGTTTGGATTGTGGACACAGTCTTACGAGATCCTGATCTGAACCGTTGGTTCTCATAACTGGTCATCACACTACTATTTAGTCCAGAATTAAGGTATGACAGGTTGGTATCAGAACTCTTAGGCCATGCCCATCAAACCTAAATACTTCCACAAGAGTCCATGAACTGAGTTAGGATAATTAAAAGCTTTAATACAAACACACCATAAGCACGTGTGCTGGTTGTGATTGAACTTAAACAAGACAATAATGTAGATATAAAATGTCACACCCCAATTCTGGACTAACCAGAATATGGTGATGAACCGTCAATAAACCAACGGTTCAAATCAGGATCTCATATAGGCTATGCCAATCATTTTAAAGCAAAACACATTCCATAGTAATAATCAGAGATAATAAAGTAAATAGTGGAAGTCTTATTAATAATGAACTGAGTGTCACACCCCAATTCTAAACCAACCAAACTGGTGTGATGAATGGTCTATGGACCAATGATTCAAATAGGATCTCGTATAGGCCGTGTCCATTCGATTAAACCAGATATAACCACAACCATAATCAGAGTAAATAAACAATAGCAGAAGTCTTTAATATTAATCAACTGAGTATCTAACAGTGATAACATAATTAACTATCCAATTATCTCCAAATGATATAAGACATAAAATAAAATAAAGTAATTGATTACATGTTCTGATAATCCAATAACTAAATCTAATAAAAAACACAAAAGTTGCACTCACACGATAAATCATGTGACTCCATCATAGCTTCCACATCCATCGCAGCAACAAGTCCGTACATTGGTGCATTCATATAATCTTCCACGGTAGGACCTGCATCATCAACTAAAAATATTCGACGTCGAAAGGGTGAGCATACATCATGGCTCAGTAAGCAAACAAAATAATGCAACAAACATATGCATGCATTCAATTCATATCTTTGGTCTGGTTTGTAAGTTTGCAATGTGCTATAGAAAGGATTGGTGGCCGCCGCACCTCTATAAACGAGTGTGTGAATCTGCCCAATGGATCAAACACCATTGCCGTCTCACATGCACCCATCATGGAATAGAGATAGAGCTAAAGTGCCCAGATCAAACACCGCATAACACTTTCGCTGATGCCCTACTCATACCAACACGTAACCCCTATTGACGAGGGCTTAAAAATTGGGCTCGCAACTAACCAATCCTAATGCCAAACAGTATATCTAAAGCCTCACCCTAGCATCCCTCAATACTTCCATAGATATAGAGCTAAGGCCCCCCGGCATAGTCAGAGACTACATGGTCCGATACCACCCCCTTGATTCCCTACGACGTAATAGTTCTACTAAGGTAATGGCGATACAAAGATGTTACAAGGCAAGACATGAGTAGAGAAAGAGCTAGAGTCTGGTGACCAGGATTGACCACAATGTCACGTCCTCCCCTTGATAGAGCTAGAGTCGGTTCTGGGTTTGTACGATCGATCATACGGTTGCATAAACCGTCGACCATACCACCAAAACATGCGACCATAGGTCATATGGTCTCACTACAGTCAACCATAGGTTCGACCGTAGCCCTCAAAAATGCCACCATAGGCCCAAAATTTATTGGTTTTTAATTCTGACTGGTTGCTTCCACACAAACTTAAACAGTCAACCTTACCAACTAAATTGGACTTATTGCTTACCTCATCTTGTGGTTTCTTCATACAATTGGTTCACTTGAGTCAATTATGATGGGAAGACCGATCACGACACAAGACATAAGGTTAAACAGGATTTGTGGTGTGCGGGTCTTACATAAAAGATGGAACCATATGTATATACAGACAAAAGAAAAAGAAAATCCAAATGTATCCTGATAAACAAATAACATAGAGTACAGTCTACCAGTTGAACAGTTGCCTTAGTATACAAAGGATATAGTATAGCAACAAGAAGGAAGCATATGTAAAGTAGAAAATTAAAATACCGAGTTGGTACTCATGAGAAGTGGAACTCAATGTATGATAGAGGAAGAAGGAAAATGACTAGTAATGCCTAAATCCCTGTAGAGGTAAAGAGAAAGATCTTGGACTGAATCCAATAGAGATAGGAGAACCATGACCATATATCAAAAATAAGAGTAACTATAAAAGAAGATAAAAATATACTCTTGGGTGACGTGAAGACTCAAAGTGAGATCCACCATATCCTGATCCATCATCGGATAAGTATTAAGAAGAGGTTGTAACCAGACCCCACCACTATCTGGGTCGAGGATGGGTAATGAGAATCCATTTGAGTAGATGCCAAATAATGATAATCAGACTGGAGCAAGTCAAAGGGGTAAACGACCAGGCCAGTCTAGCAAATCTACCTGGACCACCAAATGCCTTGGCCACGATTGTAACGAATTTGGTCTGGCAAAATGCAAGGGCAACAACAGATGATGCCGGCAATGCAAGTTACCATGAAATTGCTACCTAAGTTGCCAATGCTACATCAACATCTTCAGGTCAGACCTAGTACGATATTAGTTGGTAACAACATTGTATCTCTAGCACCCATTGACAATAATACAGTGCCTACCATATAGCAGGTCCCAATAATGCACACCCTAGTACAGAAGCTTGGTGCACAACAAGCAGTGTATCAAGGTGGTTACCCATATCAGCCATCGATGTATGGGATAACTACACCATGGCAGAATGATCCGATAAGAATTGAGAATGTTTCTTGAAGATGAAGCCTCAAATATTTTCAATAAGGGATCAAATATATTATGGCCATATATCTAGATAGGTGTATATAGGATACGATGCATCGTTGGCTTACACTTATGATTATAGAGGATGCACACACCTGATTCTAAATTGTCATACCTTGACAAGATACCTTCTCGATTTAACCTGTCAATTGAAGTTATAGATATTGTTTCCTCAAAATTAGTCCTGATAATAATAATCTAAGCTACTCTCATGATCAACAACATGAATGGAGATATGAACTAATTGAACAGTTAAAGGTTTAATCATTTTAAACGTATATCTTTTCGATTTATACTTGATTTATTGATGTACCTAAAACTTTCTCCAGATTTATTTTTAGTGCCTTTACTAATGGCATTATATACTCGGTAGAACCTGTAACCATGAGCCTAAGAGCTGTAGAACCTCTATATCCTTGTATTCGGACCACCGTACAATCTAACGACCTTTGGATGCTGGTTGGATTACCATAGGTTTACTCCAGATCCTTTAAATCTGGGTTCACTAGATAATACAAATATTTATCATCATATTGAATTCAAAATAAAGAAATGAATTCCTTTTGGATAAACATTTTGATTCCTACATACCCAACCTCCATTGATAAAGATGCTTGATTAATAAGGAAAATTATGGGAGACGATTGAATTCAGATTAGATTCTATAGCCAAGAAACCTCAGGCAAAGTAATAGAGGATCAATTTTGAGATTATTGAGTATATAGATTTGAGTCATGGTTTGTAAAATAGTGCATAAGCAAGAAGTAAGAACCACCAAGAGTAGCTAGTAAAGAGTAGATAGCACTCAAGTAGAGTTACAGATGGCTATATCGGTATGATCTTGATAAGGCAAAAGATTTATAAAAACATATCTAAGAGTGGATATAAAGATGGACTTGAAAAAGGTGGCAAATGATAGTACTTGGTTTAGTACAATGATTATTGAGTTAATCCCAATGTCAAGTGAGATGATTAAGTAAAGACCAAGAGAAGGAAATTACAACCATATACCCTAATGCTATAGGTAGATTTGGGATACGTAGTGAGTAAACAATCAAAAGATGTTGTTCAGGATGTATGATAGAAAGATCAAGGTAGAGCAACAGTATAAAAGAGATGTAAGCTAATGAGTGCAATATGATGTTATTCGTGTAAGCTAATGAACTTTCGGGATATGTGATAATTGACGATAGTCATTGAAAACCATAAGAAGTAAAAAGGGAATAGACATGCCATTAAGACCTTTAAACTAGATTTTGATAGGCCAACCCCTTTTAGACTAGATGTTGTATTAGATGAGTATTATGAACAATGTCTAAATCGTATGGATGGACTGAATTTAGATGCAACCTAATTCAATTTGAGATGGCAGACCTTGATGTCATCTTGAAGATGGATTGGTTGTCTCAACATTCTACAAGGTTGTTATGTGTATAGAAGTGGTTATCATTTAAGAGCAGAGATGGCACATAATTTGGTTTTAATGGAAACATATTGCTTAGGAAGCAAAAGCTCATCCTCTCTGCACTAAAGGGGAAGAGATGCCTTGAAAAAAAAGGAGTTGGATATACGATATATGTGGAAGACGTTGCTAAAGAAGTACCATGAATGGAAGATATAGAAGTAATACAAAAATTTCCTGACGTATTTCCAGGAGACTTACCTGGGTTGCTACTAGATTATGCGATTGAGTTATTTATCGACTTGTTACCAGGGTTGGCACCTGTGTCTAAGGCACCCTAAAGAATAGCTCCTACAGAGTTGATGGAATTGAAGACTCAACTAGAGTAGTTATTAGGAAAATGATTCTAAAACCAAGTATTTCATCACGAGGAGTGCCAGTACTATTCGTGAAGAAGAAGGACGGTAGTGTTCGATTATGTATAGACTACTAATGTCACACCCCAAATTCTGCACCATTCAGAACGGTGTGACGAACCGCTAACAAACCAACGGTTCAACCAGGATCTCTAATAGGCTATGTCCATTAAAAATAAAACCATACACATTCACAACCATAATTAGAATAAATACACAATAGCGAAGTCTTATAGTAAATGAACTGAGAATTCTATCTGTAATAATCATAAATAAAATATCAAGTTATTATTGTATCAATTGAGACATAAGTAAAGAAAATATCAATTACATTCCTTTAATAATTCAAACAAAAATCTAATCGAATACGCATGAGTTGCACTTGCATGAGGGGTCATGCGTATCATCTAAGTCTTTGGCTTCCATCGTAGCAACACGCCTATACACTGGAGCACTCATATAATCTTTGGCAGTGGTACCTGCATCATCAACTAAAAATATTCGATGTCGAGAGGGTGAGCACACATCATAGCTCAGTAAGCAAACAAAACAATGCAACAAACATATGCATGCATTCAATTCATATCTTTGGTTTGGTAAATAAGTTTACAATGTGCTATAGAAAGGATAGGTGGTTGCTGCACCTCTATACACGAGTGTGTGAAGCCGCCCAAAGGTAACGTTTATTGTCGTCCCATATGCACCCACCAAGGACAATGTACACGCAAAGGCCACGTTTATTGCTGTACCAGTTGCCCATACCATCACATAAGCCCCTGCTGGCGAGGGCTTGCAAACTGGTCCTACAACTAACCAATCCTAATGCCAATCAGTGTATCCAAGGCCTCACCCCAGCATCCCTCAATACATCCATAGAGATAGGGTTAAGGCCCCCCGGCAGAGTCAGAGACTACACGGTCCGAGACCACCTCCCCTCATACCCTATGACATAATAATTCTGCTAAGGTAATGGCAGTACGACGATGTCAATAGACAAGAATTGAGTTAGAGATAGAGCTAGAGTGCTGAGGCCCGGCCTATGACACCCCCCCTGATACTCGCTCGCATCAAGCACACCAATCACACACATACATTCACATGCCTATTCCTAACATGATCATCATCATCATCATGTTATAAACAATAATTTAAATATGCATGAATAGTAATAATAGAAATATTGGATGACATATTGAATGCACATGCAAGCATACATGCATAGAATCAATCTTGGCATTGGACTCAAGAATAAAATAGTTTTGTTATTAACCAATTAGTTTAGGTATTGTTTCCTCACCTTTGCTTGATAGTAGATCCTCTTTTAAGCTTTAGGAATCAACTTAAGATCAATATTATATCACTAGAAAACCTAATCAAGTCGATAGAATTTAATTATAATTAATTTTGATTTAAAAAGCATACTGTTAACTGGGGGTCGATGCTAGGGTCGGAAGTTCCATCGACCCTGGGTGCTACCACCCAGATTCTGGACTTCCCAAACACTGGGGGTCGATTGTTAGGGTCTGGTAGGGTCGGTTGGCCATCGACCCCCCGTGCGACTCCCTGTGGGTTTAGTCAAATTTTCATCCTACAGTTCATTCCTTCGTGTTTGGGGTCCTATGGCTTGCTTCTACAATCCATTCCACATATGTTCTAGGGTCTAGAATCGTACTTCATTCCCCTACATGGTTCCTATGATCTCCCCCATGATTTTTCATGAAAACCTAACCATGGATGCATGATTTGGGTTTCTCCTAGATCATTCCCTCTTCACAATCTATTCTAGGGTCTATAGAATTACATGGAGGTAGTATCCATACCTGAGAATTAGGATTGTTTCTTTGAAGCCTTCTCTTTGATCATCTGCTCCACTTTCCTTCTCTTCTCTTTCTCTTTTCCTTCTCTTCTCTTTCTCTTTTCCTTCCCTTCTTTTTCTCTCAATCCAATTAGGGTTCTAAAAGGAGTGAAAGAGGCTTAGGGACGTCCTATTTATAGAGTAGAAACTCCCAAAATAAGTCCCATTGAGATTAGGAAAGAATTCCATTGAAATTTGAAAAGTTCCTAATTCACGATTTATGTCGACAGACTGGGGGTCGATGAGGGGGTCAGAGATCCCGTCGACCCCTGGTTCTAAAATGTCCGACCACCGGTTAGAAACTCAGGGTCTGACTTTTATACTGGGCGGGGTCCAACCCTGCCTTACTGGGTATGCGACCCTCCCCCTTATTTTAGTGTTTTTGGGTCAGTTTAATACATGGGATTGTGATCTCCCTCACGAACTTGATCAATTTAGCTCGACCATGATGGGTAGACTTGGTTCAAGGTGGTAAGACCGGGTTAGTTCGATACGGGTCTTACAACTCCCCCCTACTTATAAAAATTTCATCCCCGACATTGTACATACCTTCCGAGTCAAATAAATGAGGATATTGCTTTCGCAAGTAGCATTCTCTTCTTCCCATGTAATTTCTTCCATATCTCTACTTTTCCAGGTGACCTTAACATAATAGATATCACGATTACGTAGTCATTGAACCTTCCGACTAGTGATTTCAGTTAGTGCTACTTCAAATGTCAAATCTTCAGTCAAATTATGTAAGTTTATTGTCAAAACGTGCGTCGGATCCTTGACATACTTCTTCAATAAGGAAATATGAAATACGTCATGCACACTTGACATAGATGGTGGTAGTGCTAACTGGTAAGCCATTTTTCCACGCTTAGCTAGATTTTCATATGGCCCAACATATCTTGGACTTAGTTTCCCTTTCTGTCCGAACCATTTCAATCCTCGCATAGGCGATACTTTTAAGATTACTTTATCACCCACGATGAATTCAAGGTCTCGGCGTTGGGTATCGGCATATTGCTTCTGACGATTCTGAGTTGTTCTCACTCTTTCCTTGATAATGTCGATCACTCGACAAGTCTCTTTAACAAATTCTGGTCCAACAATACTACGTTCCCCAACTTCATTCCAAAACAAAGGAGTTTGATATTTTCTGCCATAAAGTGCTCCATAGGGTGACATCTGTATAGTAGCCTGATAGCTATTATTATAAGCGAACTCAATCAGTGGTAACTTTTCATCCCATGATCCTTTAAAATCAATTACACATGCTCGAAGCATATCTTCTAGAATCTAAATTGTACGCTCTGACTGTCTATCTGTCTGTGGGTAGAATGCAGTACTAAACTTCAATGTTGTACCCATAGTCTTTTGCAATCCTTCTCACAACTTTGAAGTAAATCGTAGATCTCTGTTGGACACAATGCTTTCAGGTACACCGTGTAATCGGACAATGTTATCCACATACAGCTTAGCTAACCTTTCCAGTGTATACTGAGGTCGTATAGGTATAAAGCGAGCTATTTTAGTCAGGCGGTCTACAATCACCCAAACTGCGTCAACTACTCGAGGAGTCAATGGTAATCTTGTGACGAAGTCCATAGTGATGCAGTCCCATTTCCATGCTGGTTTCGATAATGGCTGAAACAGTCCTGCCGGTCTTTGTCCTTCAGCCTTTACTTTCTGACAATTTAGGCATTGAGACACAAACTTAGCTATACCTACTTTCATTCCTCTCCACCAATATAATTTCTTTAGATCATGATACATTTTTGTACTTCCAGGATGTATCGAATAGATGGTGGTATGGGCTTCTTTCATCAATCGATGTCTAATGTCCAATCTTTCTGTTTCAGGTACCCATATTCTTCCTTTGTACTTCAGTACCTTTTCTTCGTCCAAGGTGAACTCTGGGATAGTCCTACCTTTTTCGATGTCCTCTTGTACCGTTCTTAGGTAAGGATCTGATTTGATAGCTGTCTTTACTTCATCAACTATATCTGGTATAATCTTCAATGCGGCCAACATATTTGAAAACTGATGAATAAATCCTTGGTTGGCTGATCCATCTAGTGCATTTATCACAAACTGCTCATTACCGTGCTTGAATACCTTTCCGGTAGTACACATTGCAACTGTTGTGCTAATCTCTCCTGAGATTTTATCATTGCCTTTTTACTCAACGCATCAGCTACTACATTAGCTTTCCTCGGATGATACTGGATGTCACAATCATAGTCATTCAATAGTTCCAGCCATCTTTTTTGACTCATATTCAGCTCCTTCTGATTAAATAGATAAGTAAGACTTTTATGGTCTGATTTAATCTGAAATTTCTCTCCATACAGATAATATCTTTAAATTTTGATAGCATGTACTACTGCCGCTAGTTCCAAATCATGAGTGGGATAGTTCTTCTCATGTGTCTTCAGTTGTCTTGAGGCATAAGCAATTACTTGTTCTCCTTGCATAAGTACACATCCGAATCCCAATCCTGACGCATCGGTGTACAAGATAAATGGTTGTCCTGGAATCAGGATGGTCAAGATTGGAGCTGATATCAATCTAGCCTTCAGGGTTTGGAAACTCTTCTCACATTTGTCCATCCAAACAAACATCTCACCCTTCTTGGTCAAGCCGGTGAGAGGTACAGAAATTCGAGAATAGTCTTCCACAAATCATCGATAATATCCAGCTAGACCCAGAAAACTTCTAATTTCTGCAATGCTCTTCCGTGCTTCCCACTTTACGATAGCCTCGATCTTGCTGGGATCCACTTTAATTCCTTTGGCGGATACTACATGGCTTAGAAATGCGACTTCCTTTAGCCAAAACTCACACTTTGAAAATTTGGCGTAGAGCTTCTCCTTCCGTAGTCGCTGCAGAGCGGCGTTTAGATTCTTAACATGAGTTTCTTCATCTTTGGAGTAGACTAATATATCATTAATGAATACAATAACCGACGTATCCAACTTGTCATGGAAAACCCGATTCATAAGTTCCATAAAGGTTGCTGGTGCGTTCGTCAATCCAAAATACATGACTAAAAATTCATAATGTCCATATTTGGTCCTGAATGCTATCTTGGGAATATAACCATCCTTAATCTTCAGTTGATGGTAGCCTGACTGAAGGTCGATCTTGGGGAACACTTTGGCGCCTTGCAACTGATCGAACCTGTCATCGATCCGAGGCAATGGATACCGATTCTTGATTGTCAGTTTATTCAGTTCTCGGTACTCTATACACAAGCGAACGCTACCGTCCTTCTTCTTCACGAATAATACTGGCACTCCCCATGGTGATATACTAGGGTGAAAATATCCCTTGTCCAGTAGTTCTTGTAGTTGTACTTTTAATTCCATCAGTTTAGTAGGAGCCATTCTATAAGGTACTTTTGATACTGGTGCGGCTCCAGGTATAAGATCTATAACAAACTCTATTGCTCAGTCGGGCGGTAATCCTGGTAATTTTTCAAGAAATACGTCTGGATACTCACGCACGACATCAATATCTTCCATTCGTGGGGCTTCCTTGGTAAGGTCGACAACAGATACTAAATACCCGACTGCCCCTTTCTCAAGGCACTTCTTAGCCTTTAGCGCAGAGAGTATGAGCTTTCGTTTACGGGGAAGTTTGGTTCCTGAAAAGCTGAACTCTGCTCCTTCTTTGTCTTTAAATGTCAGCTTCTTTTCGGCACACAACAGGTTTGCAGAATGCCGAACTAACCAGTCCATTCCCAAGATGATGTCAAAGTCTGCCATTTCAAGTTGGATCAAGGTTGCATCCAAGGTCTTTTCATCAATAAGAACTGGACATGGTCCATAACCTTTTTCTAACTCCACCTCTATTCCCATAGGTGATCGTATAAGTAGTTTGCAGTCTAAGGATTTAAGGGGTAGATTTAACTTCTTTCCAAATGTCATAGATATAAAGGAATGAGTAGCTCCTGAATCAAAGAGTACTCTGGGGGGAATGCCATTAATAGGTACGATACCTGTGACCTATTTTGGTTTAGTCTACATGCTCATACAATGTAATACAACTAACTTAAAAATAATTTAAGTCATACCTGTGACCATATCAGGTGATGCGGCCGCATCCTCAAAGGTTACCGCCTAAACTCGTCCTTGATGTAGATACTTCTTGGGCTTAGGACATTCCCTTGCCATATGTCCCACTTGGTTACAGTTAAAACATTTTATCCCTTCAGTAGTTGGCTTTTGTTGCTGTTGAGCTACGGGAGTAGTCTTGGTTGCAGCGGTATAGCCTTGGGCACGGAAGGGTTTGAAAGTCTTGTTATTCCCTCCATTATAAGAATTTCCAGCTGGCCCTTTTATACCTCTGTTTTGCATGAAATAACTCTCCTTCTGGCTCAATTGTATAACTCAAGAAATTTGTGCCGCTTCATTATAGATTTTCTTTTCATGTCCTAGAACGTGCTCGCGGATGCTTCCCCTAAGTCCCATGACGAACCTTCGGGTCTTTGTGGTTTCCTCTTGCATACTGGTGGGTGCAAAGAAGAATAGCTCTTCATAACGTTGTTGATATGCATCCACGGTCATCTGCCCCTGATATAAACTCAGGAACTCTCTTTCCATAGAATCTATAAAACTTCTAGGAAAATACTTCTTGAAGAACGCCTCCTTATAAATATCCCAAGTCAGTTGGGCATGCTTTGTTAATAAATAAGTCCTGGTAGACCTCCACCAATTGTGTGCACCTCCTTTCAGCATAAAGGTGGCGCACAACACTTTTTCTTCTTCATTTAGTGTCATCATCATAAAATTACTTTCCATTTCATCAACCAAGTGTGCCGGCCATAAAGGATCTGCTCGCTTGCCATTAAATTCTCTGGGCTTCAGTTTCAGAAAATGCTCCACCAGTCTGGCATGGTCTAGTGGCTGTGGAACATACGCTCCATACATAGGCGGTTGGTATTGATATCCACCTTGAACTATCTCAGGATTTTGTACTTGAGCCTGCATGATAGGAGTCTGAGGTGTGTGGGGTACTGTGTTACTTCCCCTGGTGCTGTGCTTGCCTATCCTGCTGGCATTGGAGGTGTCTGTGCTGTAAGACCTGCACGCCACGAACATGGTCCAACCTTACATTTCGTGTCGTGACCCATCTACATATGATGGTCGAGCCAAGTGGACCAAGTGTGTGAAGAAACCCAAGACCCAATATGAAAATTTACCCAAAAACAGTCAAAATGAGGGTAGGGTCGCAGGTTTTAACAGGCAGGTCCGACCCTCCCATCGACCCTCACCATCGACCCTCAACCATGGGTCGCAGGGTCTATGAGTTGTCCGACCCTCCCATCGACCCTCACCATCGACCCTTGACATTCGAGAAAAACAGCACGAACCGAAAATTAGTAAACCTTCCTAATTTTGATTGGAACCTTTCCTAAACTCAATGGGACTTATTTTGGAAGATTTTGCCCTATAAATAGGACGTCCATAAGCCTCTTTCACTCCTTTTACAACCCTAATTGGATTGAGAGAAAGAGAAGAGAAGGAAGAGAAGAAGAGAAGGAAAACTTGAAGAAAAGGCTAAGGAAGAAGAGGAAATTCAGAGGAACTCTGAATCTCAGCAAAACTAAGGCATGGATACGTTCCCCATGATTTATTTAAGACTTTAGAACGGTTTACGAAAAGGGTATGACTTAGAAGAAACCAAAATCATCCATCCATGGTTTTGTTTCAATGGAAACTATGGAGGAGATCATTAAAAACCATGTAGGTGAATAAAGTATAGTTCTAAACCATAGAACATGTATAGAATGGATTGTGGAAGTAAGCCATAGGATCCAACCATGAAAGAGAGAACGAAATCTGATATTTTTGACTCAAACCATGGAGGGTCGCACCTAGGGTCGATGGCAGATCCGACCCTAGCATCGACCTTTAGTGTTCGGGAAGTTCAGATTAGGGGGAGGGTCGCACCAAGGGTCGATCATGACTCTGACCCTACCTCCGACCCTCGGTTAACAGAATGGTTTTTAAATTTGGAATTAATTCTAATTAAATTCTATCAAATTTGTTAGGTCTTCTAGCAATATAATAACGTTATAAAGGTGATTCTAAAGCTTGGAAGAGGATCTATTCACAAGCTAAGGTGAGGGAACAAGACCTAAACTAACTGGTTAACAATAAACTATTTTATTTCTTGAGTCCAATGCCATATTGATTCTATGCGTGTATGCTTGTATGTGCATTTAACATGCCATCCAATATTTCTATTATTTATTCATGCATATTTACTTTTTTATTTATAACATGATGATGATGATGATGATAGGAATAGGCATGTGAACGTTTGTGTTTGGCTAGTGTATATGGTACTGGTAGGGATGGTACCAACCGGTACAGCCATGACCATTCTTCATGGGGTGTATATTGTGCCATGGCCTATTCAAGTCATGTCCACTAAGCAAGTGTTAGTGTGCTTGATGCGAGTGGAGCATCAGGGGGAAGACGTGACATTGTGGTTTAGCCTGGTCACCAGACTCTAGCTCTATCTCTACTCAAGTCTTGTCCACTAACATCGTCGTATCGCCATTACCTTAGCGGAACTAATATGTCGTAGGGTATCAGGGGGGACGTGGCATTGTGGTTGAGCCTGGTCACCAGACCCTAGCTCTATCTCTATGGATGTATTGAGGGATGCAGGGGTGAGGCCTTGGATACATTGTATGGCATTAGGGTTGGTTAGTTGCGAGCCCAGTTTGTAAGCCCTCGCCAACAGGGGCTTACGTGTTGGTATGGGCAACCGGTACAGCCATGCCATTTTCATGGGGTGTATATTGTCCATGGTGGGTGCATGTGGGGCGACGGTGCCATTTTCATTTGGCGTTTTCACACACTCGTGTATAGAGGTGCGGCGGCCACCTTTCCTTTCTATAGCACATTGCAAACTTTAAACCAAACCAAAGATATGAATTGATTGCATGCATATGGATTGTTGCATTGTTTTGTTTACTCACAAAGCTCAAGTTGGAGAGCTGACCCTCGGGCGTGCAATTCTTTTTAGTTTCTGATGTTGCAGGTACTATGATTGAAGATTATGTCGACACGCCAACATATGAACATGTGGTAGCTATGATGAGCAAGGTGTGGAGGACGAACATGGTTTGTTAAGCGAGCGTTTGAATTGGTGGATACGTTTAGTGTTTAGTTTCGTATTTGGATATTGTAATATGTATTAAGTTATGTTTTGGTCACATGGAAATAAATGGAATATTAATTATTTATCATGATTAAACCTCAGTTCATTATCTGTAAGGCTTTCGCTATTTATTTTATTACCTTTGATTAATGTGGAATGTGTTTTGGTTTATCATATGTGGGATAGCCTATTGTGAGATCCTGGTTGAACCGTTGGTTTATTGACGGTTCATTACACCATTCTGGTTGGCAGAATTGGGGTGTGACAACTTGGTATCAGAGCTCTCGTAAGCCTTACCCATTAAACCTGAGTATTTCCACTAGAGTCCATGAACTGAGTTAGGATAAATTAAAAGCTTTAATACAAACACACAATAAGCACCTGTGTTGGTTGAGACAGAACCTAAACAAGACAATAATGTACATATAAAAGGTGGAACCATATATATACACTCACACAGAAAGAGAAGACAAAAAAAATTATCCTAAGAAACAAACAATATAGGGTATTATCTATAAGTTGGGTAGTTATCCAAGTATACAACGATATAGTACAGTAGCAAGAAGGAAGCATCTGTAAAAAAAAAATTAAATGCCGAGTTGGTACTCACAAGATGTGGAACTCGATGTAAGACAGAGGAAAAAGGAAATTGGCTAGTAATGCCAAAACCCCTGTAGAGATAAAGGAAAAGTTCTCGGGCTAAATCCAAACAGAGATAAGAGGATAATGGCCATGTAAGTAGATATGTTTATATAGGATGCGGTGCATTATTGATTTACTCTTATGATTATAGAGGATGCACATACCAGATTTTAATTCTCGTACCTTGACAGGATACCTTCTTGATTTAACCTATCAATTGAAGTCATAGATATTGTTTCTTTAGTAGTAGTCCTAATTGTACCAAACTGAACCACTCTCATGATCAAAAACATGAACAGAGATATGAACTGAATGAACAGTTAAATGTTTAATCATGTTGAGCGTACATCTTCTGATTTTTTACCTGATTTACTAATGTACGAAAACTTTCTCCAGATTTACTCCTGTAGTGCCTTGACTAATGGCATTATATACTCGATAGAACCTGTAATCATGAGGTTAAGAACTATAAAACCTCTATTTCCATGTAGTTGGACCACCGTGTAACTTAACGACCTTTTAATGCCGGTTGGATTACTACAGATTTACTCCTGATTCTTTAAACCTAGGTTCACCAGATAAAGCAAGTGTTTGTCATTATGCTAAATCGATGAAAGGAAGTGAATCACTTTTGGATGAACATTTTGATTCATATACTCCTTGACCTTTGTTGATAAATATGTTTAGTGATAATGGAATTATTGGAAGGAAGATGATTAAATTCAGATTAGATTTTTTAGCCAAGAAACCTCCAATGAAGTAATGGAGACTCTATTTTGAGATTTCTAAACGGGTGGATATGAATCATGTCTATAAAGGAGTGCATGCGACAAAAGTGAGAACTATCAAAAGTAACTATGAAAGAGTAGATAGCACTCAAGTAAAGTTAAAGATGGTTATATCGGTATGAATTTTGACAAAGCAGAAGATTCCTAAAAGAAAATTTAAGCGTGGATACCAGGATAAAGTTAAAATTCATGGCATTAATACTACTCAGTTTAACATAATGATAATTGAGTTATGCCCAATGTTGAGTGATATGATTAAGAAAAGACCAAAAGAGTTTGGCTAAATTAATGAAATTATAAGCATATACCCTAATGCTTATAAATAGATTTAGGATATGAGATTTTGACGATAGTCTTTGAAAATAATAAGAGATGAAGGAACTAGACAAGCTCTTAAGACCTTTACACCAGATTTTGCTAGTTCAAGCCCTTTTAGACTAAATGTTGCATTAGATGAGTGTTATGGACAATGTCCGAATCGTATGGATGGATGGAATTGGGATGCAACCTAATTAGACTCGAAATGGCAGACTTTGACGTCATCTTGGGAATAGACTGGTTGTTTCAATACTCTACAAGTGATTACGTGCATAGAAGAGGTTGTCATTCAAGAATAAAGACGACACATAATTTGGTATTATTGGAAGCATGTTACCTAAGAAACGAAAGCTGATCTTCTCTATGCTAAAGGCGAAGAGATGATTTGAAGAGAAAGAAGTTGGATATTTGGTATCTTGTGGTATACGTTACCAAAGAAGCACCACAGATGGAAGACATTGATGTGATGCGTGAATTTCCTGATGTATTTCCAGGAAACTTATCGGGTTACCATCTGATTAAGTGACCGAGTTCGTCATCGACTTGTTACCCAATGACGATACTTATGTCAAAGGCACCTATGAATAGCTCTTATAGAATTAAAGGGATTGAGACGCAACTACAACAGCTATTAGACAAGGGTTCTAGTTGGCTAAGTATTGCATCATGGGAAGTGCCAATGCAATTCATGAAGAAGAAGGATGGTAGTGTCGTTTGCGTATAGACTACCGGGAACTAAACAAGCTCACAGTCAAGAATCGATATCTACTACCTTAGATCGATGACTTGTTTAAACAGTTGCAAGGAGCAAAGGTATTTTCTTCAGTCAAGATATCATCAGCTGAAGAAATTTGGACAGCGATATCTCAAAGATAGCTTTTAAAATCGAGATTGGACATTATGAGTTCTCGATTATGACGTTTGGATTAACCAATGCCCTTACATCTTTTATGGAGCTGATGAACTGGGTGTTTCATGACATGTTGGACACGTCGGTCATAGTTTTCATAGATGATATTTTGGTTTATTCCAAGAATGAAGCAACTCATACAAATGATCTTAGAACTGCTTCACAACAGCTGAGAAGTGAAAAGCTTCATGTAAAGTCCAAGAAACAGGAGACATGATAAAACCAAATGATCTTCTTAGATCACGTAGCATCATATAAAGGGATTAAAGTGGACCTTATTCAGATAGAAGCAATTGTATGGAATATTGCGAAGATAAGAAGTTTCTTGGTTTTAGTTGATTATTACAGACGATGCTTGGAGGACCACCCTAAGATCGCAAAACCACTTACCAAGCTAATCAGGAAGGGAGAGGAATTTATTTGAACCTACAAGTGTGAAGAATGTTTCCAGATTCTAAGGTAAGGTTGATATCAACTCCCATCTTGATCATTTCGGTACCAAGGGAACCTTTTACCCTATCCATCGGAGCTTTCAGATTGGATCAAGGATGCGGGTTGATGTAAGGTAAATAAGCGATTTCATATGCTTTAAGAAAACTGAAAGAGCATGAGAAGAGTTACCCAACTCATGATTGGAGTTACCGGTGATGAATTATGCAATCAAGACTTGGAGACATTATCTAAACGGAGAATAATGTTAGGTTAAGAGTTTTATTTATCTCTTCATTAGAAAGAGTTGAACATGAGGATAGGAAAATGGTTTGAACATTGAAGGATTAAGACCATGATATTCCAGGTCACTGAGCAAGGCTAATGTAGTAGCTAAGCCTTAAGCAAAAAGGGATTATGAGGTCTGAAGAAGGACCGAGTATAAATGTTGCCTTATGTTCTGCAGCAACAGATTCTGATTTGGAAGAAGAGTAACATATAATAGAAACTCGTGATGATTCAATTGAGCGAGAACTTAGGGACGAAGAAAAAGTAGTAATTTTGTTATATCTATATATAAGAGCGGTGCAAGAAGATTTAGAGAAAGAAAAAAAAACCTAGTCCGGACTTACTTTGGATGCGGAGACGGTACTCAGATACAGAGGTAGACTATGAATACATGAAGATAAAGACTCGGATATTATGAAGATGATAAGGATAAGAGCCATTGTACTCCATATTCGGGATATCCTGGAGTACCAATATGTATCATGACCTGAAGAGATTGTACTAGTAAAGAGGAATGATAACAAATATGTTTTAGTGCATGTTCCAGTGTTTGAATTATCAGCAAGTAAAGGCTGAAAGAAAAAGACCAATGTGGCTTACTACAACCACTATTAGAGCCAGTTTGAAAGTGGAACGGCAGTATTATAATGAACTATGTCACCAAATTGCCACTGACTCCTAGATTGGTTAACGCAGTATGGGTGATTGTTGATCGCCTTATGGAGATAGCTCATTCCATTGCTATACGACCTCGGTATGCTTTGGAGCGGCTAACTAAGCTATATATGGATAGTATTGTCAGATTGAATGGTATGCATGAGAGCTTAGTATCGGGCAAAGGCTTATGCCTTATCTCGAAGATTTGGGAGGATCTACAGAAAATAATGGGGACAAAGTTGAAGTTTTGTACTGCACTTTACCCCAAACCGACAGAAGTCGGGGTAGACTATACAGATCCTAAGAGATATGCCCCGAGCTTGTGAATTGATCTCAAGGAACTTGAGTTGAGAAGTTACTGTGAATTGAAGTTGCTATTAAGCTACCATGTAAACGTCACCTATCAAGCATGGTACGGTAGAAATGTCAAATTCCTTTATTTTGGAATAAAGTTGGTGAATGAAGAATTTTGAGACCTAAGGCTAATGAAGAAAACTATCGAGTGGCAGACAAGATCAAAGAAAAGGGGCAGGATAGCTCAAGATGTTAGAGAGACACCAAGACCTTGAGTTCACCATAAGCGACAAAGTGCTTTTGGAGATATCATTTATGCATGGTTTAAGACAATTCAATGAGAAGGGAAAGTTGTATTCTATATATGTGTCGGACTTTATAAACTTTGGGAGACATAGAAAATTTGTATATCAATTAGCATTACTGCTATCCATGTCTAGTGTACATGATGTATTTCATGTGTCTCTATTGAAGAAGTACATTGGAGATCCATATCAAAATTATTGACCACAGAATCACTGGATTAAATAGGAGATTTAACTATTGAAGTGGTACCAGCCTAGTTTACTAGTGGGAAGGTACAATGTTTCCAAAGCCAGGATAATTATTATATGAAGGTAACCTGGCAAAGACAAGACGTGGAGAAGAGTGCATAGGAGGATGTAGATGCAATGTGGAAATAGAATTTCCACCTATTGACTCCGAAGTAAATTCAAAATATTGAGGAAAAAATTTATTTTAAGGATGGGGGAGTTGTAAGATTCGTACGTTCAAATTTTGAGGACAAAATTCATTTAAGGATGGGGGAATTGTAAGATCCGTACTTTCAAATTTCGAGGACAAAATTTCTTTTAAGGGTGGTGAAGTTGTAAGACCCATACGCCACGAACATGGTCCAACCTTACATTTTGTGTCGTGCCCATCTACATATGATGGTCGAGCCAAGTGGACCAAGTGTGTGAAGAAACCCAAGACCCAATATGAAAATTTACCCAAAAACAGTCAAAATGAGGGTAGGGTCGTAGGTTTTAACAGGCAGGTCCGACCCTCCCATCGACCCTCACCATCGACCCTCAACCATGGGTCGCAGGGTCTATGAGTTGTCCGACCCTCCCATCCACCCTCACCATCGACCCTCGACATTCGAGAAAAACAACACGAACCGAAAATTAGTAAACCTTCCTAATTTTGATTGGAACCTTTCCTAAACTCAATGGGACTTATTTTGGAAGGTTTTGCCCTATAAATAGGACATCCCTAAGCCTCTTTCACTCCTTTTACAACCCTAATTGGATTGAGAGAAAGAGAAGAGAAGGAAGAGAAGAAGAGAAGGAAAACTTGAAGTAAAGGCTAAGGAAGAAGAGGAAATTCAGAGGAACTCTGAATCTCAGCAAAACTAAGGTATGGATACGTTCCCCATGATTTATTTAAGATTTTAGAACAGTTTATGAAGAGGGTATGACTTAGAAGAAACCCAAATCATCCATCCATGGTTTCGTTCAATGGAAACCATGGAGGAGATCATTAAAAACCATGTAGTTGAATAAAGTATAGTTCTAAACCATAGAACAAGTATAGAATGGATTGTGGAAGTAAGCCATAGGACCCAACCATGAAAGAGAGAACAAAATCTGATATTTTCGACTCAAAGCATGGAGGGCCGCACCTAGGGTCGATGGCAGATCCGACCCTAGCATCGACCCTCAGTGTTCGGGAAGTTCAGATTAGGGGGAGGGTCGCACCCAGGGTCGATCATGACTCCGACCCTACCTCCGACCCTCGGTTAACATAATGGTTTTTAAATTCGGAATTAATTCTAATTAAATTCTATCAAATTTGTTAGGTCTTCTAGCAATATAATAACGTTATAAAGGTGATTCTAAAGCTTGGAAGAGGATCTATTAACAAGCTAAGGTGAGGGAACAAGACCTAAACTAACTGGTTAACAATAAACTGTTTTATTTCTTGAGTCCAATGCCATATTGATTCTATGCGTGTATGCTTGTATGTGCATTTAACATGTCATCCAATATTTCTATTATTTATTCATGCATATTTACTTTATTGTTTATAACATGATGATGATGATGATGATAGGAATAGGCATGTGAATGTTTGTGTTTGGCTAGTGTATATGGTGCGGGTAGGGATGGTACCAACCGGTACAGCCATGACCATTCTTCATGGGGTGTATATTGTGCCATGGCCTATTCAAGTCATGTCCACTAAGCAAGTGTTAGTGTGCTTGATGCGAGTGGAGCATCAGGGGGAGGACGTGACATTGTGGTTCAGCCTGGTCACCAGACTCTAGCTCTATCTCTACTCAAGTCTTGTCCACTAACATCGTCGTATCGCCATTACCTTAGCGGAACTAATATGTCGTAGGGTATCAGGGGGGGACGTGGCATTGTGGTTCAGCCTGGTCACCAGACCCTAGCTCTATCTCTATGGATGTATTGAGGGATGCTGGGGTGAGGCCTTGGATACATTGTTTGGCATTAGGGTTGGTTAGTTGCGAGCCCAGTTTGCAAGCCCTCGCCAACAGGGGCTTACGTGTTGGTATGGGCAACCGGTACAGCCATGCCATTTTCATGGGGTGTATATTGTCCATGGTGGGTGGATTGTGGGCGACGGTGCCGTTTTCATTGGGCGTTTCCACACACTCGTGTATAGAGGTGCGGCGGCCACCTATCCTTTCTATAGCACATTGCAAACTTTAAACCAGACCAAAGATATGAATTGATTGCATGCATATGGATTGTTGCATTGTTTTGTTTACTCACAAAGCTCAAGTTGGAGAGCTGACCCTCGCGCGTGCAATTCTTTTTAGTTTCTGATGTTGCAGGTACTATGATTGAAGATTATGTCGACACGCCAACATATGAACATGTGGTGGCTATGATGAGCAAGGTGTGGAGGACGAACATGGTTTGTTAAGCGAGCGTTTGAATTGGTGGATACGTTTAGTGTTTAGTTTCGTATTTGGATATTGTAATATGTATTAAGTTATGTTTTGGTCACATGGAAAAAAATGGAATATTAATTATTTATCATGATTAGACCTCAGTTCATTATCTGTAAGGCTTTCGCTATTTATTTTATTACCTTTGATTAATGTGGAATGTGTTTTGGTTTATCATATGTGGGATAGCCTATTGTGAGATCCTGGTTGAACCGTTGGTTTATTGACGGTTCATCACACCATTCTGGTTGGCAGAATTGGGGTGTGACAACTTGGTATCAGAGCTCTCGTAGGCCTTACCCATTAAACCTGAGTACTTCCATTAGAGTCCATGAACTGAGTTAGGATAAATTAAAAGCTTTAATACAAACACACAATAAGCACCTGTGTTGGTTAAGACAGAACCTAAACAAGACAATAATGTACATATAAAAGGTGGAACCATATATATACACTCACATAGAAAGAGAAGACAAAAAAATTATCCTAATAAACAAACAATATAGGGTATTATCTATAAGTTGGGTAGTTATCCAAGTATACAACGATATAGTACAGTAGCAAGAAGGAAGCATCTGTAAAAAAATAAAAAATTAAATGCCGAGTTGGTACTCACAAGATGTGGAACTCGATGTAAGACAGAGGAAGAAGGAAAATGGCTAGTAATTCCAAAACCCCTGTAGAGATAAAGGAAAAGTTCTCGGGCTAAATCCAAACAGAGATAAGAGGATAATGGCCATGTAAGTAGATATGTTTATATAGGATGCGGTGCATTATTGATTTACTCTTATGATTATAGAGGATGCACATACCAGATTTTAATTCTCGTACCTTGACAGGATACCTTCTTGATTTAACCTGTCAATTGAAGTCATAGATATTGTTTCTTTAGTAGTAGTCCTAATTATACCAAACTGAACCACTCTCATGATCAACAACATGAACAGAGATATGAACTGAATGAACAGTTATATTTTTAATCATGTTGAGCATTCATCTTCTGATTTTTTTACCTGATTTACTAATGTACGAAAACTTTCTCCAGATTTACTCCTGTAGTGCCTTGACCAATGGCATTATATACTCGATAGAACCTGTAATCATGAGGTTAAGAACTATAAAACCTCTATTTCCATGTAGTTGGACCACCGTGTAACTTAACGACCTTTTAATGCCGGTTGGATTACTACAGATTTATTCCTGATTCTTTAAACCTAGGTTCACCAGATAAAGCAAGTGTTTGTCATTATGCTAAATCGATGAAAGGAAGTGAATCACTTTTGGATGAACATTTTGATTCATACACTCCTTGACCTTTGTTGATAAAGATGTTTAGTGATAATGGAATTATTAGAAGGAAGATGATTAATTTCATATTAGATTTTTTAGCCAAGAAACCTCCGATGAAGTAATGGAGACTCTATTTTGAGATTTCTAAACGGGTGGATATGAATCATGTCTATAAAGGAGTGCATGCGACAAAAGTGAGAACTATCAAAAGTAACTATGAAAGAGTAGATAGCACTCAAGTAAAGTTAAAGATGGTTATATCGGTATGAATTTTGACAAAGCAGAAGATTCCTAAAAGAAAATTTAAGAGTGGATACCAGGATAAAGTTAAAAATCATGGCATTAATACTACTCAGTTTAACATAATGATAATTGAGTTATGCCCAATGTTGAGTGATATGATTAGGAAAAGACCAAAAGAGTTTGGCTAAATTAATGAAATTAAGCATATACCCTAATGCTTATAAATAGATTTAGGATATGAGATTTTGACGATAGTCTTTGAAAATAATAAGAGATGAAGGAACTAGACAAGCTCTTAAGACCTTTACACCAGATTTTGCTAGTTCAAGCCCTTTTGGACTAAATGTTGCATTAGATGAGTGTTATGGACAATGTCCGAATCGTATGGATGGATGGAATTGGGATGCAACCTAATTAGACTCGAAATGGCAGACTTTGACGTCATCTTGGGAATAGACTGGTTGTTTCAACACTCTACAAGTGATTACGTGCATAGAAGAGGTTGTCATTCAAGAATAAAGACGACACATAATTTGGTATTATTGGAAGCATGTTACCTAAGAAGCGAAAGCTGATCTTCTCTATGCTAAAGGCGAAGAGATGCTTTGAAGAGAAAGAAGTTGGATATTTGGTATCTTGTGGTATACGTTACCAAAGAAGCACCACAGATGGAAGACATTGATGTGATGCGTGAATTTCCTGATGTATTTCCAGGAAACTTATCGGGTTACCATCTGATTAAGTGACCGAGTTCGTCATCGACTTGTTACCCAAGGACGATACTTGTGTCAAAGGCACCTATGAATAGCTCTTATAGAATTAAAGGGATTGAGACGCAACTACAACAGTTATTAGACAAGGGTTCTAATTGGCTAAGTATTGCATCATGGGAAGTGCCAATGCAATTCATGAAGAAGAAGGATGGTAGTGTTGTTTGCGTATAGACTACCGGGAACTAAACAAGCTCACAGTCAAGAATCGATATCTACTACCTTAGATCGATGACTTGTTTAAACAGTTGCAAGGAGCAAAGGTATTTTCTTCAGTCAAGATATCATCAGCTGAAGAAATTTGGACAGCGATATCTCAAAGATAGCTTTTAGAATCGGGATTGGACATTATGAGTTCTCGATTATGACGTTTGGATTAACCAATGCCCTTACATCTTTTATGGAGCTGATGAACTGGGTGTTTCATGACATGTTGGACACGTCGGTCATAGTTTTCATAGATGATATTTTGGTTTATTCCAAGAATGAAGCAACTCATACAACGGATCTTAGAACAGCTTCACAACAGCTGAGAAGTGAAAAGCTTCATGTAAAGTCCAAGAAACAGGAGACATGATAAAACAAAATGATCTTCTTAGATCACGTAGCATCATATAAAGGGATTAAAGTGGACCTTATTCAGATAGAAGCAATTGTATGGAATATTGCGAAGATAAGAAGTTTCTTGGTTTTAGTTGATTATTACAGACGATGCTTGGAGGACCACCCTAAGATCGCAAAACCTCTTACCAAGCTAACCAGGAAGGGAGAGGAATTTATTTGAACCTACAAGTGTGAAGAATGTTTCCAGATTCTAAGGTAAGGTTGATATCAACTCCCATCTTGATCATTTCGGTACCAAGGGAACCTTTTACCCTATCCATCGGAGCTTTCGGATTGGATCAAGGATGCGGGTTGATGTAAGGTAAATAAGCGATTTCATATGCTTTAAGAAAACTGAAAGAGCATGAGAAGAGTTACCCAACTCATGATTGGAGTTACCGGTGATGAATTATGTAATCAAGACTTGGAGACATTATCTAAACGGAGAATAATGTTAGGTTAAGAGTCTTATTTATCTCTTCATCAGAAAGAGTTGAACATGAGGATAGGAAAATGGTTTGAACATTGAAGGATTAAGACCATGATATTCAAGGTCACTGAGCAAGGCTAATGTAGTAGCTAAGCCTTAAGAAAAAAGGGATTATGAGGTCTGAAGAAGGACCGAGTATAAATGTTGCCTTATGTTCTGCAGCAACAGATTCCGATTTGGAAGAAGAGTAACATATAATAGAAACTCGTGATGATTCAATTGAGCGAGAACTTAGGGACGAAGAAAAAGTAGTAATTTTGTTATATCTGTATATAAGAGCGGTGCAAGAAGATTTAGAGAAAGAAAAAACCACAATCCCGGACTTACTTTGGATGCGGAGACGGTACTCGAATCCGAGGTAGACTATGAATACATGAAGATAAAGACTCGGATATTATGAAGATGATAAGGATAAGAGCCATTGTACTCCATATTCGGGATATCCTGGAGTACCAATATGTATCATGACCTGAAGAGATTGGACTAGTAAAGAGGAATGATAACAAATATGTTTTAGTGCATGTTCCAGTGTTTGAATTATCAGCAAGTAAAGGCTGAAAGAAAAAGACCAATGTGGCTTACTACAACCACTATTAGAGCCAGTTTGAAAGTAGAACGGCAGTATTATAATGAACTATGTCACCAAATTGCCACTGACTCCTAGATCGGTTAACGCAGTATGGGTGATTGTTGATCGCCTTATGAAGATAGCTCATTCCATTGCTATACGACCTCGGTATGCTTTGGAGCGGCTAACTAAGCTATATATGGATAGTATTGTCAGATTGAATGGTATGCATGAGAGCTTAGTATCGGGCAAAGGCTTATGCCTTATCTCGAAGATTTGGGAGGATCTACAGAAAATAATGGGGACAAAGTTGAAGTTTTGTACTGCACTTTACCCCAAACCGACAGAAGTCGGGGTAGACTATACAGATCCTAAGAGATATGCCCCAAGCTTGTGAATTGATCTCAAGGAACTTGAGTTGAGAAGTTACTGTGAATTGAAGTTGCTATTAAGCTACCATGTAAACGTCACCTATCAAGCATGGTACGGTAGAAATGTCAAATTCCTTTATTTTGGAATAAAGTTGGTGAATGAAGAATTTTGAGACCTAAGGCTAATGAAGAAAACTATCGAGTGGCAGACAAGATCAAAGAAAAGGGGCAGGATAGCTCAAGATGTTAGAGAGACACCAAGACCTTGAGTTCACCATAAGCGACAAAGTGCTTTTGGAGATATCATTTATGCATGGTTTAAGACAATTCAATGAGAAGGGAAAGTTGTGTTCTATATATGTGTCAGACTTTATAAACTTTGGGAGACATAGAAAAGTTGTATATCAATTAGCATTACCGCTATCCATGTCTAGTGTACATGATGTATTTCATGTGTCTCTATTGAAGAAGTACATTGGAGATCCATATCAAAAGTATTGACCACGGAATCACTGGATTAAATAGGAGATTTAACTATTGAAGTGGTACCAGCCTAGTTTACTAGTGGGAAGGTACAATGTTTCCAAAGCCAGGATAATTATTATATGAAGGTAACCTGGCAAAGACAAGACGTGGAGAAGAGTGCATAGGAGGATGTAGATGCAATGTGGAAATAGAATTTCCACCTATTGACTCCGAAGTAAATTCAAAATATTGAGGAAAAAATTTATTTTAAGGATGGGGGAGTTGTAAGATTCGTACGTTCAAATTTTGAGGACAAAATTCATTTAAGGATGGGGGAATTGAAAGATCCGTACTTTCAAATTTCGAGGACGAAATTTCTTTTAAGGGTGGTGAAGTTGTAAGACCCATACGCCACGAACATGGTCCAACCTTACATTTTGTGTCGTGCCCATCTACATATGATGGTCGAGCCAAGTGGACCAAGTGTGTGAAGAAACCCAAGACCCAATATGAAAATTTACCCAAAAACAGTCAAAATGAGGGTAGGGTCGCAGGTTTTAATAGGCAGGTCCGACCCTCCCATCGACCCTCACCATCGACCCTCAACCATGGGTCGCAGGGTCTATGAGTTGTCCGACCCTCCCATCCACCCTCACCATCGACCCTCGACATTCGAGAAAAACAACACGAACCGAAAATTAGTAAACCTTCCTAATTTTGATTGGAACCTTTCCTAAACTCAATGGGACTTATTTTGGAAGGTTTTGCCCTATAAATAGGACATCCCTAAGCCTCTTTCACTCCTTTTACAACCCTAATTGGATTGAGAGAAAGAGAAGAGAAGGAAGAGAAGAAGAGAAGGAAAACTTGAAGTAAAGGCTAAGGAAGAAGAGGAAATTCAGAGGAACTCTGAATCTCAGCAAAACTAAGGTATGGATACGTTCC
Source organism: Protea cynaroides (assembly GCA_028583415.1). Lineage (NCBI taxonomy): Eukaryota > Viridiplantae > Streptophyta > Magnoliopsida > Proteales > Proteaceae > Protea > Protea cynaroides. The sequence goes on along the minus strand of CM053270.1, from coordinate 31,558,985 downwards.
CCATGATTTATTTAAGACTTTAGAACGGGTTATGAAGAGGGTATGACTTAGAAGAAACCCAAATCATCCATCCATGGTTTCGTTCAATGGAAACCATGGAGGAGATCATTAAAAACCATGTAGTTGAATAAAGTATAGTTCTAAACCATAGAACAAGTATAGAATGGATTGTGGAAGTAAGCCATAGGACCCAACCATGAAAGAGAGAACAAAATCAGATATTTTCGACTCAAAGCATGGAGGGTCGCACCTAGGGTCGATGGCAGATCCGACCCTAGCATCGACCCTCAGTGTTCGGGAAGTTCAGATTAGGGGGAGGGTCGCACCCAGGGTCGATCATGACTCCGACCCTACCTCCGACCCTCGGTTAACATAATGGTTTTTAAATTCGAAATTAATTCTAATTAAATTCTATCAAATTTGTTAGGTCTTCTAGCAATATAATAATGTTATAAAGGTGATTCTAAAGCTTGGAAGAGGATCTATTAACAAGCTAAGGTGAGGGAACAAGACCTAAACTAACTGGTTAACAATAAACTGTTTTATTTCTTGAGTCCAATGCCATATTGATTCTATGCGTGTATGCTTGTATGTGCATTTAACAATGCATCCAATATTTCTATTATTTATTCATGCATATTTACTTTATTGTTTATAACATGATGATGATGATGATGATAGGAATAGGCATGTGAATGTTTGTGTTTGGCTAGTGTATATGGTGCGGGTAGGGATGGTCCCAACCGGTACAGCCATGACCATTCTTCATGGGGTGTATATTGTGCCATGGCCTATTCAAGTCATGTCCACTAAGCAAGTGTTAGTGTGCTTGATGCGAGTGGAGCATCAGGGGGAAGACGTGACATTATGGTTTAGCCTGGTCACCAGACTCTAGCTCTATCTCTACTCAAGTCTTGTCCACTAACATCGTCGTATCGCCATTACCTTAGCGGAACTAATATGTCGTAGGGTATCAGGGGGGGACGTGGCATTGTGGTTCAGCCTGGTCACCAGACCCTAGCTCTATCTCTATGGATGTATTGAGGGATGCTAGGGTGAGGCCTTGGATACATTATTTGGCATTAGGGTTGGTTAGTTGCGAGCCTAGTTTGCAAGCCCTCGCCAACAGGGGCTTACGTGTTGGTATGGGCAACCGGTACAGCCATGCCATTTTCATGGGGTGTATATTGTCCATGGTGGGTGCATGTGGGGCGACGGTGCCGTTTTCATTGGGCGTTTCCACACACTCGTGTATAGAGGTGCGGCGGCCACCTATCCTTTCTATAGCACATTGCAAACCTTAAACCAGACCAAAGATATGAATTGATTGCATGCATATGGATTGTTGCATTGTTTTGTTTACTCACAAAGCTCAAGTTGGAGAGCTGACCCTCGCGCATGCAATTCTTTTTAGTTTCTGATGTTGCAGGTACTATGATTGAAGATTATGTCGACACGTCAACATATGAACATATGGTGGCTATGATGAGCAAGGTGTGGAGGACGAACATGGTTTGTTAAGCGAGCGTTTGAATTGGTGGATACGTTTAGTGTTTAGTTTCGTATTTGGATATTGTAATATGTATTAAGTTATGTTTTGGCCACTTGGAAATAAATGGAATATTAATTATTTATCATGATTAGACCTCAGTTCATTATCTGTAAGACTTTCGCTATTTATTTTATTACCTTTGATTAATTTGGAATGTGTTTTGGTTTATCATATGTGGGATAGCCTATTGTGAGATCCTGGTTGAACCGTTGGTTTATTGACGGTTCATCACACCATTCTGGTTGGTAGAATTGGGGTGTGACATGTGCAGCTGGAGAAGTTATGCCTATGGTAGCTTATATAGTAGCTTGTGCCTGTTGCATTTGCTGCAGCTGTTGGACCAAGTTAATTACGACTGTGGCCAAGTCTGTAGGTGGAGCTGGCAGATTTATAGGATTTGTCTGCCCATTTATGATGGACGGTGCCGTATTCATGTTCCCCGGTGTTTCCGAGTGTGTCTGGTTATCTTCCCCCATAGGTGGTGGTGGTGGAATAGGGTTATGGCTCTGTCTGGTTACTCTGCGTGCCGCCATTAATTTATCTGATAGTGGGATTTCTTGAAAATTATTCAACACGAGAGACAATCATTAATTACTTCATTCTCATATTTTAAAACCACTAACAAATGCAAATTTCAAATTTTTCAGATCATTCTGTCGAAAATGTTGTATTTTCACTGTAGGGTCGATGGTGGGGGTCGATGGGAGTCCGACCCTCAGTATGCGACCCTGGGAAATCACCAATTTTTCCCGAGAGCCGGGGGTCGATGGGGGTCGGAGGATGTCCGACCTAGGGTGCGACCCCTGGTTCTCTGTCAGATTCCCGAGAGTAGACGGTCGACGCGGGGGTCGATGGGTGGGTCGATTGTTTTAATCGAATTTTCCGACCCCCGGACTAAAAATCAAATTTTTAAGTTTCGATTCAAGTCCATTTCCCATTCTTTCTTCTCCGCTTCGACTCGACTCATCCCTCTGAGTTGCTACAGTGACAACTCCGGTCCATTGGTGGTTTGCACTCCTTGTTTCGTCGTCTACACCTCCGCTACAGGTATGTTTTCTACCTTTTCATGTTTTTAGGTTTCTTTACCTAGGTTTTTGCACGTATATCTAGTATTTTTCAAATTAAACTTTTTTCAACCGTAAAAATTCGATTTTTATTGGGGGCTTTTGTTGTTGGTGACTCGAGGAACAAAATATTGGTTATCGAGAAACTCAAAATTTACTCTTTTTGCCATAATTTTGTCGAGATTTCAAATTTCTTGAAATTTCTTCCAATTCAATCTCATTAGTTGAAATTTCCGACTGTATCTTCCAATTCAATCTCATTAGGATCTATGTAAGTCCTCTTGCCCACGTGTATGGGTGAGAAGTAAGGCTTTTGACCAATTTACGTTGTTATTATGTCGAAATTTTAGGTTTTTCCTCTCTACTAAGCCATTATCTATTTTTCTTTCTTATTTGTAGATATTATGGCCCGTACCAAGGTACCTAGTGTTCGCTACCGTCTTCGCTTCCTTTCCACTGAAGCCAAGACACAGTATGCCCGCTACGCTCGCAAGAAAGTAGAGGGAGGCCGCAGAGTGGACTTGGCTAGTTTGGCCTTGTTCAATGTGGAGGGGGCCTTTGGTGATATGGGTTGGCTCCCTGTCATCACTTATGACGCCTGTACCCGTCCTGACTTGGTACGCCAGTTCTACTATAATCTCCAGGTGGTGGGAGATTACAATGATGTTGAGAGTGGTGGTGAGCTTTGGATCACTAGTTACATCAAGGGGGTTGATGTCTCATTCGACTATCGGTAGCTGGCCGACTTGCTGGGTATCTCCAATGGTAGCCCCTTAGTATTCTGTGCCCCTGGAGAGCTCCAGTTCTTTTCTCTACAGATGAGAGCTGAGATAGATCTTCAGCTCATCAGACCTGATCGCTGGGAGATGAAGGCGAGTTATCTGTGTTCAGATCCACGGGTATACTGCAAGATCATTCAGCATAACCTGATACCGTAGAGTGGTCATTACGAGAGGGTCTCCCAGTTGACCCAGTACCTGTTGTACTGCATATGCAATATGCAGCCCGTCTGTCTTCCCTATATCATCATGCGGACGATGATTAGTGCCACATTGCCCAGTCACACTGGCAACCTTCCTTATGGACGCATGATCTCTACGTTGCTTACCCGCCTGGGGGTTGATTTGTTTGATGAGAAGATTCATGAGAAGTCCTTCTCATCGCCTCTAGATTGGAAGGCTATTTGCAAGATGGGCATGCGCGATGCCCAAGTCAGGGATGGGGAGAGGAACGTGATGGTGCGCCGTCACACTTGAGTGGAGATGGCTGACGTTGAGGCAGCAGCAGCAGCCGCTGGAGCAAGGGTTCATGGGGATGATGACGATCGGCTATACATGGATGTAGATGCCATACCCCCTCCATCACCTACTCATCCTACTGGAGCTGGTCCATCTTCTTCAGTTGGTCCTTCGCAGGCTGCTGGTCCTTCGTATGCTCCTTCTGATGACATAATGAGGATCTTGCACAAGATACGAGAGGTTCATCGTATGTCTAACTTAAGGATGGGAGAGCTTCTAGAGGCTCGATGCTTTTCCGATCAGCAGGTGGGAGAGCTTCTGGTTGCCCAGCACGTGTCGGATCAGTGGGTGGGAGACCTTCTAGCTGCTCAGTACGTGTCGGATCAGCGGGTGGGAGAGCTTCTAGCTGTTCAACACGTGTCGGATCAGGGGATTGGAGAGCTGAGGGATGCCCAGCATGTGATTGACCAGCGGGTGGCTGATCTCACAGCTAGTCTCTAGACAACCTAGACTCAGATAGCTTGGTTGACTAGAGTCTATGCTGAGGACTATGATAGAGACCATGAGGCACCGCCTCCCCCATCACCTCCAGCTTCTTGATGTATTTCTTTTATCTTTTTGTACTTCGGAGTAATTGTCCGGATTGTGGACTGTACTCTGCTTAAATCATATATATATATATATAAACATTTGTTCTTCTTTTTGGTTGTATATAAATTTGTTTCTCATTTAATAGATGCATTATTCTCTTTTAGTTTAGTCTCAAACAACACAGGTGCTTATGGTGTGTTATTATTACATCTTTTAAATTTTTAACCTATCTCAGTTCACGATCCTTTGTGGAAGTATACGGTTTCACAGACAAGGCCTGAGATGCTCTGATACCAAGTTGTCACACCCCAAATTCTACACCATTTAGAATGGTGTGATAAACCGCTAACAAACCAATGGTTCAACCAGGATCTCTAATAGGCTATGTCCATTAAAAATAAAACCATACACATTCACAACCATAATCAGAATAAATACACAATAGCGGAAGTCTTATAGTAAATAAACTGAGAATTCTATCTGTAATAATCAAAAATAAAATATCAAGTTATTATTGTATCAACTGAGACATAAGTAAATAAAATATCAATTACATTCCTTTAATAATTCAAACGAAAATCTAATCGAATACGCATGAGTTGCACTGGCATGAGGGGTCATGCGTATCCTCTAAGTCTTCGGCTTCATCGCAGCAACACACCCATACACTGGAGCACTCATATAATCTTCGACAGTGGTACCTGCATCATCAACTAAAAATATTCGACGTCGAGAGGGTGAGCACAAATCATGGCTCAGTGAGCAAACAAAATAATGCAACAAACATATGCATGCATTCAATTCATATATTTGGTCTAGTAAATAAGTTTGCAATGTGCTATAGAAAGGATAGGTGGCCGCCGCACCTCTATACACGAGTGTGTGAACCCGCCCAAAGGTAACGTTTATTGTCGTCCCACATGCACCCACCATGGACAATGTACACGTAAAGGTCACGTTTATTGTTGTACCAGTTGCCCATACCAACACGTAAGCCCCTACTGGTGAGGGCTTACAAATTGTGCTTGCAACTAATCAATCCTAATGCCAATCAGTGTATCCAAGGCCTGACCCCAGCATCCCTCAATACGTCCATAGAGATAGGGCTAAGGCCCCCCCGCGGAGTCAAAGACTACACGGTCTGAGACCACCTCCCCTCATACCCTACGACGTAATAGTTCTCCTAAGGTAATGGCGATACGACGATTTCAATGGACAAGAGTTGAGTTAGAGATAGAGTTAGAGTGTTGAGGCCCGACCTATGACACCCCCCTGATACTCACTCGCATCAAGCACACCAACCACACACATACATTCACATGCCTACTCCTATCATCATCATCATCATCATGTTATAACCAATAATTTAAATATGCATGAACAGTAATAATAGAAATATTGGATGACATGTTGAATGCACATGCAAGCATACACGCATAGAATCAATCATGGCATTGGACTCAAGAATAAAACAGTTTATTATTAACCAATTAGTTTAGGTCTTGTTCCCTCACCTTTGCTTGATCGTAGATCCTCTTTTATGCTTTATGAATCAACTTAAGATCAATATTATATCACTAAAAGACCTAATCAAATCGATATAATTTAATTAGAATTAATTCTGATTTAAAAAGCATGCTGTTAACTGGGGGTCGATGCCAGGGTCGGAGGTTCCATCGACCCTGGGTGCTACCACCCAGATTCTGGACTTCCCGAATACTGGGGGTCGATTGTCAGGGTCTGGTAGGGTCGATTGGCCATCGACCCCCGTGCGACCCCCTGTGGGTTTAGTAAAATTTTTATCCCACAGTCCATTCCTTCGTGTTTGGGGTCCTATGTTTTGCTTCTACAATCCATTCCACACATGTTCTATGGTTTAGAACCGTAGTTCATTCCCCTACATGGTTCCAATGATCTCCCCCATGGTTTTCCAAGAAAACCTAACCATGGATGGATGATTTGGATTTCTCCAAGATCATTCCCTCCTCACTATCTATTTTAAGGTCTGTAAAATTACATGGAGGTAGTATCCATACCTAAGAATTAGGCTTGTTTCTCTGAAGCCTTCTCTTTGATCTTCTTCTCCACTTTTCTTATCTTCTCTTTCTCTTTTCCTTCTCTTTTCTTTCTCTCAATCCAATTAGGGTTCTAAAAGGAGTGAATGAGGCTTAGGAATGTCCTATTTATAGAGTAGAAGCTCCCAAAATAGGTCCCATTGAGATTAGGAAAGAATCCCATTGAAATTCAAAAAGTTCCTAATTCACAGTTTCTGTCGGCAGATTGGGGGTCGATGAGGGGGTCGGCGATCCCGTCGACCCCTGGTTCTAAAATGTTCGACCCCCGATTAGAAACTCAGGGTCTGACTTATATACTGGGGGGGTCCGACCCTGCCTTACTGGGTATGCGACCCTCCCACTTATTTTAGTGTTTTTGGGTCAGTTTAATACCTGGGATCGTGATCTCCCTAACGCACTTGATCCATTTGGCTTGACCATGATGGGTAGACCTAGTTCAAGGTGGTAAGACCGGGTTAGTTCGATACGGGTCTTACAACTAAGAATTGAACAAGCTCACGATCAAGAACCGATATCTACTACCTCAAATCGATGACTCGTTTTATCAGCTGCAAGGTGTAAAGGTATTTTTAAGATTTATCTTTGGTCAAGTTATCATCACCTGAAAATTTTGATAATGACAATCTGAAGATGACTTTCAAAACCAAGTACAGGCATTATGAGTCCCTGGTTATGTCGTTTGGAGTAACTACTGCCCTTACATCTTTTATGGAGCTTATGAACCGGGTGTTCTAGGATGTGTTGGACACGTCGGTCATAGTTTTTATAGATGATAAATTGATATATTCTAAAGATAAAGAAAGTCTTGTAACGGACCTTAGAGCAGCCTTATAATGGCTGAGAAGGGAGAAGCTTTATGCCAAGTTTAAGAAATATGAGTTTTGATTGAACAAGGTGACCTCTTGGGTTACATAGTGTCATCAGAAGGGATAAAAATGGACCCTAATAAGATATAAGGAATCGTAAAAGTGCCGAAGAACATTACAGAGATCAAAAGTTTCATGGGTTTGGCTGGTTATTACAGACGATTCATGGAGGACTACTCTAGAATCGTAGTAACTCTTACCAAGCTAACCGTAGTAACTCTTACCAAGCTAACCAGGAAGGGAGAAAATTTTACATGGCCTGACAAGAGTAAAGAATATTCCAGACTCTAAAGCAAGGCTAATATCGGCTCCCATCTTGACCATTCTGGTACTAGGGGAATCTTTTATCCTATGCACTGATGCTTCTAGATTGGGTCTAAGATGCGGGTTGATACATGGAGAACAAGTGATTGCCCATGTTTCAAGACAACTAAAAGAGCATGAAAAGAATTTTCCAACTCATGACTTGGAGCTAGCAGCGGTGATTCATGCAATGAAAACTTAAAGACATGATCTGTATAGTGAGAAATTTTAGATTAAATGGAATCACAAGAGTTTTACCTTGCTCTTTACCCAAAAAGAGTTGAACATGAGACAGAGAAATGGTTAGAGTTGCTAAAGGACTACGATTGCAATATCTAATATTATCCAGGGAAGGCTAATATAGTTGCTGATCACTAAGCAGAAAAATGATGACAAAATCTCAGGAAGAAGCTAGCATAAATGCTGCAATGTGCGTCGTAGGAAGGGAATTCAATTATGGCAATGAGCAGCTCGTAATTGATAAATCGGTTGGATTGACCAACCTTGCTACATTTAGAATTGTACCTGATCTGATAAATGAAGTGAAAGCAAGTATCCAATCGGACCCCTATCTGAGGACAATGCAAGAAGACTTGGAAAAAGGTAGGACTACTCTTGATTTCACTCTAGACTTCAAAACAGTACTAAGATACGAAGAAAGAGTATGCGTACCTGAAAGTGAAGATTTAGACATCAGACACAGACTACTGAGGGAAGCTCATTTGACATCCTATTCGATACATCATGGAAGTGTACAAATGTATCATGATCTGAAGAAACTATATTGGTGGAGAGGAATGAAAGCGGACATAGCTAGACATGTGTCTCAATGCCTAAATTATTAGCGGGTCAAGGCGAAAAGACAAAAACCTGCAGGCTTGTTACAACCACTACTTGAACTAGCTTGGAAATGGGACTGCATTACTATGGACTTCATCACAGGGCTACCATTGACCCCTAGAGTACTTGACGCAGTCTGGGTGATTATAGATCGTTTGGCTAAGACAGCTTGTTTCATAGCTATACGACCTCAATATACTCTAGAGAGGCTAGTTAAGCTATATGTGGATAATATTATCAGATTGCATGGTGTACCTGAAATCATCGTGTCCAACAGAGATCCACGCTTTACCTCAAAGTTCGGGGAAGGATTATAGAAGGCTATGGGTACAACACTGAAATTTAGTATCGTATTTCACCCTCAGACCAATGGAAAGTTGGAGCGCACCATTCAGATTTTAGAAGACATGCTCTGAGCTTGTGTGATTGATTTCAAAGGATCATGGGATGAGAAGTTACCATTGATTGAATTCACTTATAACAATAGCTATCAAGCTACAATACAAATGTCGCCCTAGGAAGCACTGTATGGTAGGAAGTGTTGATCTCTTTCATTTTTGAACGAAGTTAGAGAATGGAGAATTATTGGACCAATATTTATCGAAGAGACTTGTCAAGTAGTCTACATCATAAAGGAAAAGGGTCAAAATAGCTCAGAACCATCAGAAGCAGTATGTAGACAATCGATGCTGAAACCTTGAATTCACCACAATTGATAAGGTTTGAAGATATCCCCTATGCGAAGTTTAAAACAGTTTGGACAGAAAGGAAAGTTGTGTCCCAGATATATTGGACCTTATGAGATTCTGATAAGGTGTAGAAAGGTAGCGTATCAGCTAGCACTACCACCATCGATGTCTAGTATACATGATGTATTCCATATTTCACAGCTGATGATGTACGTCAGGGATCCAACATAAGTGCTAATGACGGATCCATCGGATTTGACTGAAGATTTGATGTTCGAAGTGGTACGTTTTGAAATCACTAGAACGAAGGTTCAACGTCATCAAAGTCATGATATTTACTATGTTAAGGTTACCTGGAAAAGCCAAGATGTGGAAGAAATCACATGGGAAGAAAAAAAATGCTTATGCGGAAACAATATCTTAATCTATTTGACTCGGAAGGTGTGTGCAAATTTTGACGACAAAATTTATGAAAGGGGGGGGGGAGTTGTAAGACCCGCACTCTACTAACCCAGTCTAACCTTTTCGTAATAAGTCTTCCCATCATTGCTAGATCAAGTGGACCAATTGTGTGAAGAATGACCACGAGACTATGTAAGCAAATCGACTCAAAAACACATAAAATTAAGTGTATAGTCGACTGCCTGAGTAGGTATGGTCGATCATACGATGAGAAATGTTGACCACTGATAATTAAATATATGGTTGATACTTTTAAAATTATGGTCGATGGATTTTGCAGCCATACGTCCAACCTTACGAACCCAAATCAGACTTTAGAGTTAGGAAACATTCCAAATACGGGGGGATCTCTTTCCTATTGTTGGAGAGCTCTATATGAAGAGTTTCTCTCTATATAAAGGACATCCTTCAACCCTTTTTTTCTCTTTTGGAACATTATCAAACCCTAGACCTAAGGGAGAAAGAGAAAGGAAGAGAAGGTAAAGAGGAGAAGGAGAAGAACACTGAGAGGAAGGTTTTATAGGGAAGGTTCTAGCATTCTACTGTAAGCCAAGGTATGAAACTTACCTCTAAAGATGTAAATCTTATTTAATAAGGTTTCTATTGTGGATTGGGGATGTCAAACTATTATGATGCATGTAATCCTTGAATAAATCTCAAGAAATACCCATGAGGGATAGGTTTAGGGATAATGATTAATGAGAAACTATAAATAATGGCCATAGAATAACCTTAGGTTGAACCTAAGTATTGAGCTGAGAAATCAAAGAGTCGACCATAGTCATTCGAAAAGAATTCAGGAAACGTATGCTCGCAGGTGTGGTCGCATATAGTGCAATCGTAGGGGATCAACCGTACGTGGTATGGTCGACACAAGCATGTGACCATAAGACCAATGAGTCTCCTATCAATGGTCAGATTCGACTTTTGACTACTGTAACATATTGCACTTGAATCCTAACTTAAATTCATATAATTCCTCGGTTTCTAAGTTAATTTAAAGAAAATTTCAAGGCTTGAAAGGAGATCGAATATTGTTAAAGGTGAGGGAATAAGACCTAAACTAATTGGATAATAACAAACAATTTGATTTTATTTGTCCAATGCAATGAATGATTCTATGTCTGAATGTTTGTAATGTGCATTTCACATGTCATCCAATATTACTGCTATTCATGTTCATGCATATTTATTTCTATCTATTTATAACATGATGATGATGATGCTAGGAATAGGCATGTGATTGTGTGTTTGGTTAGTGTGTTAGATGCAAGTGGGGCATCAGGGGGAGCAGTGGCACTATGGTTTCTAGCCTAGTCACTAGACTCTAGCTCTATCTCTATTCAAGTCTTGTCCACTGACATACTGGTATCGCCATTACCTTAGCAGAATTAATTACGTCATAGGGCATCAAAGGAGGTGGTCTCGGACAGTGTAGTCTTTGACTCTGTCGGGGGGCCTTAGCCCCATCTCTATGTACGTATTGAGAGATGCTAGGGTGAGGCCTTGGATACATTTAGATGGCATTAGGATTGGTTAGTTGTGAGCCCAGTTTGTAAGCCCTCACCAATAGGTGCTTACATGTTGGTTTTGGGTTGGGCATTAAGGGAAGTGTTGGCAGTGTGTAATCCAGACACTTTAGCTCTATCTCTATTCCATGGTGGGTGCTTGTGGGATGGCAATGATGTTTGATCCACTGGGTGGACTCACAAACTCGTGTATAGAGGTGCGGTGGCCGCCAATCTTTTTTATAGCACATTGCAAACTTAACACCAGACCAAAGATATGAATTGAACGCATGCATATGTTTAAGCATTGTTTTGTTCACTCACTGAGCTCGTGTTGGAGAGCTGACCTCATGTACGCTATTCTTTTAGTTGCTAATGATGCAGGTAATATCGGTGAATACTACATGAATGCACCGACGTATAGACACATGGTGGCTATGGATGAGCACGCTGTAGAGGACGAATATGACTCGTCAAGCAAGTGTTTCAACGTCGTTTACACTTAATGTTTAACTTTCGTATTTTGGTAATGGTAATAGTTTGTTATATTTCTATCTTGGTTACTTGGAGATAACTGGATTATTTAATTACTTATCATTGCAGACACTCAGTTCATTATTAATAAGACATCTGCTATTTATGTTAATATCTCTGATTGATGTGGAATGTGTATTTGGTTTGGATTGTTGTCACTGCCTTACGAGATCCTCGGTTGAACTGTTGGTTCTTATAGTGGTTCATCACACTACTAGTTAGTCCAGAATTGGGGTGTGACACGCACTGTGGGACACCCAAGTTATAGACTCCGAGTAGGAGTTAAAGACTGTAGCAAAGGACACCAAGTCCGTTGGGGTGAGAGTAATAGGACTGGTCGTCTGGTCGTACTAGTCGGCAATGTATTCTAGTAGGAGAAGGGCTCCAGTGACGTGATTGAGTTGTCTTAAGACTCCCACAATCGACCAAGTAATGTACGAAAATAGGACTAGGCCTCCGAGTGTCCACAGCCAAGTGTGACTCCAATTTATCGAGTCAACTTATTTTATATTGGATGACACGTGTAAGATTTTTATTGGGGAATATTTCCCCCTAACAATTTCCCATTACACTATCGGATGTTATGGATTCAATAGTGAGCCCTTTGCGCCTGCGAATGTGTGCATACATTTACAAGAACATAATGAGCATCTGGTTGGATAAGCTATTCCATAGTCACGTTAGACATCTGACCAGTCGGATGGACGATCGTGACTTTATCACTGGCTACCAGCTATAAGGAATCTTTTTTCACTAGCCGTTGAAGCCAGAGAGAAGAAAAGGGTCAGGAATTCAGACCATCGAATAATGAGAGATGTTGAAATCCGTGGTTTTTAAACAATTAGGCACATAAAATGACCCGTGTTTAACCTTCAGAGGCTCATTCCTCAGGAACGTACACCATAAAGCTACCCCTACGAAGTAGCGTAGTGGTGTAGCCATTATGATGGTAGCTGACGCACGTTGGTCACATCACATTTAATGTTGCAGACTGACGACCACACCCAAAGCTATGCATGGAGGAGGATGTTTTGAAATCTCTCAAATCTCGAGCTTTATAAATATAAGACTTCGATTCCTCTCTACCATTTGGAAAACTTAAAGCTTAAGGGCCTATTGTCCAGTTAGAGCCCTTTCAGATTTCCAAATTTCCAAGCATCTTCTTCATCTCTTCCAACTAGTAAGTCCTTTCTCCCTGTTCTCGACTCTCTTCTTCTTATTTTATGTTCTTGGCCACATCTTCAACTGATAGTGTCAACCCATCGGTGAGAGAGGGAAGTATGAGTAGGAAGAAACTTCTTATGTCCCAGTATAGGACCTCTCTTCCTCTAAATCCCTGGAGTTTATCATCGAAGGCGATGTGTCTTTAAGCAGGAGAGATAGGCCTAGGAAAAGAAAACCCAAAAACTTTGTGAGTCATGAGTTCAACTTGTACGCTACCGAGTCCGAGGGATTCTTTGACAGTAAGAATCCCTCCAAATCTTCTTAGGTCTTCCCCTCAACCTCCAAGAAATTTCAGCACGAGAATATTATAGGCATGCCTCGGAACAGAGGTCTTTTGGGGCCTTTGAGAGAAGTATGCCTGCCACAACCTCAACACGAAGGGTTACAAAAAAAGAAAATTGGCAAGCTAAGCATCCCCCCTCTGGACAAGTTTGCTGCTCTAGAGGTTGCAAGCAAACTCACTTCCTAGGCTGCTCTGGACCAAATTCGTATTCTATGCGAACTCGAATAACCCATGGCAGCCATCATAGTCCGTCCCCCTATTGTAGGAGAGAGAGCCTATTCTTTGACTCCTTCTGAGATCTGCGTGTATAAACAAGCCCAAAAATTAGGTTTGGGGTTTCCCATACACCTAGTCATCAATATTTTGAAAGTCTACCGCATCTCCCCATCCCAACCTCTTGATAGATGGCGATGCATTTACACATTTATCATTTTCATATGCCAACTTGGCAAGAGTCCGACCATGAATCTTTTCCAATCATTGTTCATGTTTTGTAATCTATAGGAGCATGATACTCTGATTGGCCAGTATTATTTCAGCTAGAGAGACACCAAGTCCTTTCCTCTAATTTTCCATATGCCTTCCTCCATCCATGGTTGGAAGAAAAAGTACTTCTTTGTGGGCACCTATAAGGTTGACCCACAACTACATTATCAAATACTGAGTACGTTCTTTGTGGGCACCTTATGGGCACCTATAAGGATGACCCACAACTTCCCTTATCAAATACCTGGTTCATTGTCCTGGCCTCTGGGTTCAACAAGAAGCCCACTCTAACACAAGAAGAAGGGGCAGCCTACCAGAAGGTTAAGAGTGGTATGACCATCTCCTATGCTGACTTAGCAGAATCAAAGGTCCTGGCCGAGTTTGGCTTACTAGGTAAGCTTCCTGCGTGCATTTTTTGTTCAAACTTGACTATGTATATGTTGACTGAAAATCTTGTGTGTTTTTCTTTGATTTTAGTAAACTTCTAGAATGAGAGATTGATCTAAAGGCTGCAAAGTAAGCAGTTGGCCCATGGTGTGCAAGGTAAGGGGCCTAGCAAGTCGGCTCCACAGGAGGACATACCTACTACTCCCGTAGGAGGAGTTACTAGAGGCATGACCACTCGGTCATACATGGCCCAAGACGAGGGTAAAGGAAAGTGCCCTGCCTTGGTTGAAGGGAGCAGGAAAGCTGAAGTCGGCCCATGAGATTTCGACTGACGTATTCAAGGCAAGGAGGACCCTGTTGGCCAGCACATTGGGTACTCATTATGAAAAGGGTCGATGAGATTCGGTAGGGGTAAATGACACCACACCCCTTCCTTGGCCCATCGAGATGGTCAACTTGACACAGACGGCCTGCCAGGAAGGAGAAGTGTTCTTCACTGGAGGTAGGTGACCTGACTGGTCAAAGGAGGGTAGTCCACTTCGTCCTTGACGTCGGGGTTACCACGGCTTATTTGGTCTTCAAGAGTGGGAGGGTGGCACAAGCCTTAGTGATGAGGACCTGTCTGCCATATGATGTCAAATACACATCGTCTCTTATGACTTTGGATTTAGTTAATAGAGTGTACGTGAACTAGGCTCAAGTATGTTTTCCTCTGAGGCTCGTTAATTTATGTTTAGGTTTTGCGCATGACTCACTTTTTGTGCTACTATACTAGGGGAGCAACTTAGTGGATGAGGTATGCCAAAAACTTGAGTCGATGCAAGCAGAGATTGACTCGACGTTGGCTAGTCAGAAGGTTGCCCACTATGTACAGGATGCCACTCGGACTGAGCTTCGCCAGAAGTCCTCTAAAATGGCTAGTATCTTCACGGAGAAGACTAGTCTGAAGCAGTCCCTAGAAAAGGCCAAAAAATCCCTGGCGACGAGCACGAAAAGGCCATCAAGCTGAGGGGAAGCTTAGGGAAGTTGAGGATCATCTCCGGTCTAATGATGATACAAGTAGGTGGTAGAGACCGAGGCTGCCTTGGCCAAAGAGGCCTTGGAGAGGGTACAAAAATTGTAGGCCGAGGTGGTGGTGCAGATCATGGTGGATTTTTGATAGTTGACTGAGTATGCAGAAGTAATGGAGGAAGCAGATAGTCTTTTCTTCAAGATTGGGGCCTACTACATTTGGAGGCACCTTAAGAACAAAGGGATAGTTGCTGACTACTCTGACCTTCCCCTCTTTGTGAACGAGGTCGAGGATCTAAATGGAATGACCATGGAGGAGGAGACCGGCCAGGCCGAGGGTATCTTGCCACTGAAAGAAGACTTGCCTCATTATGGGATGCCCTAGATGCTGATGGATACTGCCACTGATCTTTCATTGCCTATGTTCAAGATGGATGCCCCCTAGAGGCTTTGACTATCGACCCTGCTACTCAAGCCAACCTTGTTGTTGCCCAAGAGAACCCTCCACCTCCTGCTCAGTAGAGATTTCTTGTATCTGGCACTGAGTGGTCATTAACTCTCTTTTTTTTAAATATTATACTACCCATGGTGGGCTTTTTGTACTTTGCCCCTTGCTGGCACTTTTGTAACTTTACTCCTAGTAGGCTTTTAAATGCAAATTTTTTTTTATAGATTTGAAGACTATTCTGAGCATATCTTGTAGTTTAGGTTCTGTCTTTTATTTATGTGTATACCCCATGATACCTCTAAAGCGTAGTCGGTGTTGTAGATGGCTATGCCAAGTGCGCTTGTAGAGTGGTTGAGGAAAAAATTGTTAACTATTTGGAGAAGATGAGTGTTGATAAGTCATGTTAGGTTGGAGGTTGCCGATTTACCACTAATCATGCTTTGAGTTGTAGGTTGACATCCACATGGTTTGCATGCTTATCTGGTATGCTTATGGACTTAAGCAAGCAGATTCAAGTATGGCCTGCATGTTGCTCATGTCTGCTTGTAGACTTGAGCAGACAGGTTCAAGTATGGCTTACATGCTGCTCGAGTCTACTTGTGGACTTAAGTAGGCAGGTTCAGTTATGGCTTACGCGCGGCTAAAGTCTGCTTGTGGACTTGAGCAGGCAGGTTCAGGTATGGCCTGCATGCTGCTCAAGTCTGCATGTGGACTTGAGTGGGAAAGTTCAGGTATGGCTTGCGTGCTGCTCAAGTCTGCTTATGGGCTTGAGCAGACTAGTACAGTTATGGCCTACGTGCTGCTCAAGTCTACTTGTGAACATGAGCAAGCAGGTTTAGGTATGATGCGGCCAAATGGAACTATCACACCCCAAATTTATGATATGTAAAATTTTGGAGCCGATTGAACCGACACATATTTTATGTTCGGTCCAACCTAGAATCTCGAAAGCGGTGCATGCCTGACCTTAACCACTCCATGACTAATATCACAAATAAATAATTAGAGTAAATTAAATAACAAAAATAATAAATTAACTGAGCTTCTATTGATACTTTAAATAAAATAGCAATCATTGTATCAAACATATTCCAATTCAACCATCCACAACCAATAAAGTATCTAACATATTCTAATTCAACCATCCACTTCCAACAAATAAAACCATTCTTAATTCAGCCCTATAACACTGGGACATAAACTAATACTATTAAAGTAAATAAAACAAAATAAATAAACTAAACTAAAGCTACAGCATCCTCCAACAATCGACAGAATGTCTCTTGCTCCTCCTACTCGAGTATGCATGTGTCACACTGACAGTCAGCATCATGTTAGTCTCCCTCAAGAGCTTGTACATCCATATGCATCATAGAAGTAACCATCGGAGCATTCATATAATCAGCTACCGTAGTACCTACAACGTCAACTAAAAAGTTTGTGTATACAAGGGTGAGCTCTCTAACTTGAGCTCATGAGAAAACAAACAAGCAATAGGAAATATGCATGATAAATGTATTACACCTAGCTAGTGCTATTGGTTTGGTATAATGTATGCTAGAGCTATGGAAAGGTTTGATCACACTCACCAAAGCTGACCATAACCTCCATGCATAGGAGAGAATATATACTTACCAGCCTACAATAATTGCCCTAGTGTTCCTATGCAACATCCCAAGACAAATAGTGATAAGGCAAAGGTTTCACTAATGATGCTCCAACGAACATTTCCAACACCTCTGCCTCCTCCCCATCCATACCAACACCTAACCTTCTATTGGCCAAGGTTGCATACATGGGCCGTTCCACTAACCATCAACCTACATGTCATCTTTGTAATTTCACCACACACCCAGTAGGAATCCTAGTCCGACTAACCACCCCCTAGACGTTGTCATCCTACTTAGGGTGCAAGAACAATACAAGTCATCAATCAAGTGAGTCGAATCCTATGGTCCTCGATCATTCACCATTATTCACAATCCACATTCACATACACTCACAACACTTGTAATGTAAATGCAAATGCATGCAGAGTTATTTGATGACATGATATCACAATCAAATCAATACATTCCCAAAATAGAAAACATTTCACAAATAGGACAGGGGTTCTGTTCCCTCACCTGAAATTTAGAGATAATTGTTATTCCTAGTTAAAGGGTCACTCTTGGTTATGTATGAGTCACCTACTATACGGGAAATTTGTTAGATACATAGTACATGGAAAGCAACCTGATACAAGGTTTCTTAGGGATAACCTGTTGCGACCATCCGATTGCGATTGGTCAAGACCGATGTCATAGCCGGTTGCTCTCGAGAACCCTTCTATTTCCAATCCATATCGTATCAGGCTACAGGAGGTATCACGATTGATTGTCGAGGCCGGTTACATTCCAGGGGCTTCCTGAATGCATCCAGTCACAGATCTAGTTTCGTATATTGCTACCGATAGTCATGATCGGACCTCCTCTGAAGAGTTGGTCTTGGATTCTCGCCCATCTGGATTTCTAACAATGGGTCTCTTGTTATGGAACCCCATTGTTGACCCATTGGCCTGATATCAATAAGGAACTATCAATACTATTCTAGTCATGGTGAAGTCATTAATCGATTTACCAATTAAACTAGGTTTTCTTATTTGAATTTTTGTAAGGTACATTAGGGAGTAGAAATCAATGGAGCCTTCTTTGATACTCAGCCATCAATGGCCAGTGGCTCCATTAATGGTTGATGATCCAAGGTTTCATCAATCTTTCTTAAGTTAAGATCCATTAGAAAGTAGGTAGGGTTTACTTATAGCGGTTTCAAACTAATTGTCGATGGTATCAAGACATGCGATGATTTACCAAGGTAATTCATCCTCTAGCTTCCTTCTTCCTCCTTCAACTCTCTCTTTTCTCTGAGAATATGTCAGAACTTTAGGTTTAGAGATGGTACTGTGGGAGAGAAAATGTTTTGGAGAAGCTTATATGATTCTGTAGTCTCCCTCTTGGGGTGAAACTCCTTTGAGAGTTGGACACTGTAAAGGACTGCCAATTTGCAACTTAAATAGTCCCTTAGGTTTTCTACTTCCTCTACCAACTCTGAATCAGTTAGGAGTGAAGTGGACCCATTGAGGCCATCCCTAGGTCTAGGGAATATCTCTCACATTACTTTGAAACAGAGTTTAGAAATTGGCATTCGTGGGCAAACCTTTCTAGCTTTATTGGTTACGGTATCTGGCTTGCACTGTTCGGGACTGGTTGTCACAACTGGTGCCAAGTCTTTGAGAGCACTCAATCTAGAAGTTTTAAAATAATACCAAGTTGGTTCATGCCTAGTTCGAGTTGGTCTTCGAGTCGACATGGGGTCGGGTTCATCGATGGTGGAAAACCTTGGCACGGTAAGAAAATATGAGTTAGGCTGGGTTTTCTAGGTGCAAGTTTTACAACTTCCCCCCCAATAAAAGCATTTCGTCCTTGAAATTTCATTTACCTATATTTTCAAATAAGTATGGGGATACTTCCTCTTTATCGACTCTTCCTCTTCCCATGAGAGGTCCTCTACATGCTGGTTCTTTTACAACACTTTAACATAATAGATATCTCGGTTCCTAAGGTGTTGAACCTTTTTGCCCAGAATTTCCTGAGGCTCGAGTTCATGGGTTCACTCCTCACTCAACTCTAGGGATCTACCTCTAATACGTGGGATGGATCCGAGATGTACTTCTTCAACATGGATACATGGAATATGTCGTGTACGCTGAACAAGGATGGTGGTAATGCCAATTGGTAGGCCAGTGCTCCACATCACTTGATGATCTCGAAGGCTCCACTTATCTGAGATTTATTTACCCTTCTTGTAAGATCCATACCAAACTAACCGATCTTAACACCTTGTACCAGGTCTACCTATCATGGTCGAGCCACACGGACCAAGTGCGTGAAGGAAATCACAAAATCAGGTATGATATTGACCCAAAAACAATAAAATGGAGGGTAGGGTCGCATGCCTAACCAGGTAGGGTCGACCCCACCTCAGTAGGGTCCAACCCATGACTTTTGAGTCCTAGGGTCGACGGATTCTGCGACCCTAGGATCGACCATAGGAAAACTGACAGAGACCCAAAATTAGGAAACTTTTCTAATTCAAAGGGAACCTTTCCTAAACTCGTTGGGACGTATTTTGGGAGGTTTTCATCTATAAATAGGACGTCCCTTAGGTTCTCTTACTCCTTTTGAAATCCTAATTGAATGTGAGAGAAGAGAAGAAAAGGAAGAGAAGGAAAGTTGGAGAAGAAGGCTAAGGGGAAGAGTTTTAGAGGAATCTCTGAATTCAGCAAGACTAAGGTATGAAAACATTCTCCATACATTGTGTAAGGCCCTAGAATAGTATATAAAGAGGGTAGGATCTAGGAGAAACCCAAATCATCCATCCATGGGAAGATTTCAATGGAATCCATGGAGGGAATCATGGTAAACAAAGTAAAGAAAATAACTTGGAGTTTATGCCATAGAACAATCATAGAATAGACCATGAAAGTAATCCAAAGGATCCAAACATGGAAGAGTGGACTGTAGGATGAAAAGTCGACTCAAATTACATCTGGTCGCACTTAGGGTCAACTGGTAACCGACCCTATCAGACCACAGGATCGACCCCAGGCTCTAGGGAAGTCCAGGGAAGCTATGGTCGCACCTATATCCTGGGGTTTCACGTCCTGCGACCCATCCTGCGACCAATCCTGCGACCCTAGCTTTACAGCAAACCTAAAACTGTTAGAATGAATTCTAATTAAAATATATCGACTTGTTAGGTTTTCCTATTGATATAGAGGTGATTCTTAAAGCTTGAAAGAGGATTTACACTCAAGCAAAGGTGAGGGAACAAGACCAAAACTAATTGGCTAATAATAAACCGTTTTTGTTTATTGAGTCCAATCCCATGTATGATTCTATGATTGTATGATTATAATGTGCATATCACATGTCATCTACTATTCCTGTTATTACTGTTCACGCATATTTAATTCTGTTTATTTACAACATGATATTGATGATGATACTAGGAATAGGCATGTGAATGTTTGTGTGTGGTTAATGTACATGATGCTAGTGGGGCATCAGAGGAAGTGTGATGCGGTGCGGTCCTAAGGACTTTAGCCCTATCTCTACTCAAGTCTTGTCCACTGACATCGTCGTATTGCCATTACCTTAACAGAACTATTACGTCGTAAGGCATCAGGGGAGGTGGTCCCGGATCGTGTAGTCTTTGACTCTGCCGGGGGGCTTTAGCTCTATCTCTATAGACGTATTGAGGGATGCTGGGGTGAGGCCTTGGATATACTGTTTGACATTAGAATTGGTTAGTTGTGTGCCCAGTTTGCAAGCCCTTGCCAATAGGGGCTTACATATTGGTATGTAAGACCCGTGTCAATCTACCCATTCTTTTCACCTTGAACCAGGTTTACCCATCATGGTCGAGTCAAATGGACCAAGGGCGTGAAGGAAATCGAGATCCCTGGTATCAAATCGATCCAAAAACACTTAATTTGAAGGGAGGGTCGCATACCCAGCTAAGCAGGGTCGGACCTCCCAAAGCAGAAAGTCAGACCCTAAATGTTGAAGGGAGCGTCGGACATCTTGAACCCTAGGGTCGACGGGATCATCGACCCTCCCATCGACCCTCGGTTACCGTAAGAAATAGAAATTAGGAAATTTCCTAATTTTCGATTGGGATTCTTTCCTAATCCCAATGGGACTTATTTAGGATGTTCCTACTCTATTTAAAGGACGTCCCTAAGCCTCTTTCACTCCTTTCACAACCCTAATTGAATTTAGAGAAAGAGAAGAGAAGGAAAAGAGGAAGAGAAGCAAGGAAGAGAAGTTAGCCAAAAGAAAGGAGTTGTAGAGAAGGAGTATTCTTCTCAGGTATGGATACTAATTCCATGAGCTTCTACAGACCTTAGGTTAGATATTGATGAGAGTGTGATCTCAGAGAAACCCAAACTATCAACCCGTGGTTAGGTTTTCATGGGAAACCATGGGGGATTACATGAAAGCTATCTAGGTGGATTATACATGGTTTCAGACCATGGAATGAATGTAGAATGGAATGTAAGAGCAAGCCATAGGATCCCAAGCACGAAGAATGGACTAAAAGAGGGAATTGGACGAAAGTGCATCGAGGGTCGCACCGAGGGTCGATGACCATCCGACCCTAGGTGATCCTGACCATCGACCCTCAGTGTTCGGGAAGTTCAGAGTTTGGGGAGGGTTGCACCCAAGGTCGATCATGACTTCGACCCTACCTCCGGCCCTCAGTTAACAGAATAGTTTTTAAATTCAGAATTAATTCTAATTAAATTATATCGACTTGTTAGGTCTTTTAGCAATACAATAACAATATAAAGGTGATTTTAAAGCTTGAAAAAGTTTCTATTAGCAAGCTAAGGTGAGGAAACAGAACTCTAAACTAATTGGTTAATAACAAACTATTTTTTATTTTTTTAGTCCAATGCTATGCTTGATTCTATGTGAATATGTTTGTAATGTACATACAACAGGCCATGCAATATTTCTATTATTTGTTCATGCATATTAATTTTATTGTTTATAACATGATGATGATGTTGATGATAGGAATAGGAATGTGATTGTATGTGTGTGGTTGGTGTACCTGATGCGAGCGAGTATCAGGGGAGGTGTGATGAGGACGTCAATAAACGTTAACCTTTGGTGGGTCTCAGCACTTTAGCTCTGTCTCTAACTCATGTCTTGTGCATTAGCATCGTCGTATCGCCATTACTTTAGCAGAACTATTATGTCGTAGATTATCAGGGGAGGTGGTCTCGGTCCTTGTAGTATCTGACTCTACCGGGGGGCCTTAGCTATATCTCTATTGACATTCTGAGGGATGCTGGGGTGAGGCCTTGGATACACTGTTTGGCATTACGATTGGTTAGTTGTGAGCCCAGTTTGCAAGCCCTCGCTAACAGGGGCTGATGTGTTGGTATGGTATTATATAGCAATAAACGTTAACCTTTGTTGTATAATGTCATGATTAGGATTGATGGGGATGACGATAAATGTTAACCTTCTGGCGGACTTCCACACCCTGTGTATAGAGGCGGGGTCAATAAACGTTAACCTTTGACCACCCAACCTTTCTATTGCGCATTGCAAACTATAAACCAGACCAAAGATATGAATTGATTGCATGCATATGTATTGTTGCATTGTTTTGTCTACTCATTGAGCCGTGATGTGTGCTCACCCCTCAACGTCGAATATTTTTAGTTGATGATGCAGGTTATACAGTTGAAGATTTTATGAATGCTCCAGCATACGGGAACGTGACGGCGATGGAAGCTGAAACTGAAGTAGATACACATGACTCCTCTTGCGAGTGGAACTCATGTGTATTTGATTAGATTTTTCTTAGGTTTCTTTTTTTGAATTTAATAAAGACATGTATTTGATAATTATTTATGTTCCAGTTGATACAGAATAATTTGCTATTTAATATTTATATCACAGTAGATTCTCAGTTCATTTTATTATATGATTTCCGCTACTGTGTATTTACTCTGATTATGATTATAGATGTATGGGTGTTTAGATAACGCGGGGATAGCCTACTCGAGATCCTGATTGAACCGTTGGTTTGCTAGAGGTTCATCACACCATTCTGTACAGTGTGAAATTGGGGTGTGACAACTTGGTATCAAAGCATCTCAGGCCTTGTCCACTAAACTAACATACATTCGAGACAATTGTGAACTGAGATAGGATAAAAGTAAAAACAGTAATATTAACACACTGTAAGCACAAGTGATGGTTGAGACCAAATTTAAAAAGAGAATAATGCTTCTATAAATGGGGAAACAAGTTACATACAATAAGAGAGAGAAACAGAATGTAACTAAAGCAGAGTACAGTCCACAACCCGGACAGTTACTCTACAGTACAAGAAAATAAATACAGTCATGAAGCTGGAGGTAAAGGAGGAGGCGGTGCCTCACGATCTCTGTCATAATCCTCAGCGTAGACTCTAGTCAACTAGGCCACCTGAGTCTGGTTCGTCTGGAGACTAGCTGTAAGATCGGCTACCCTCCGATCAGTCGCCCGCTGGATCTCTATGAGCTCATCCACCCTCATACGCTGAGCGTCTAACAACTCCTCCATCCTCATATCAGATCTGCGCTGAGCCTCCCTGATCTCCTGCAACATCTCCATCATGTCAGAAGGTGGGAGTGAAGGACCAGCCGCATGAGAAGGACCTGCCTCAGGTGCAGGAGCCGCCGCAGAAGAAGTACCAACTCCAGCCGCATGTGTAGGGGAAGGAGGTGGTATCGAGTCAACATCCATATACATACGATCGTCATCATCGACAGGATCCACATGAGCTCTAGCAGTGGCAGCAGCGGCCTCAGCGTCAGCCATCTCAATGCAAGTGTGAGGGCGCACCATCGCGTTCCTCTCCTCATCACTAACCTGGGCATCCCACATACCCATCTTGCAAATAGCCTCCCAATCTATAGTTGACGAGAAGGTCTTCTCCTGGATCTTCTCATCTAGCAGGTCAACCCCCGGACGGGTCAGTAGAACTGTAATCATGCGTCCATAGGGTAGATTACCCCTATGACCGGATAATGTAGCACTAATCATGGTCTGCATGATGATGTACGGAAGGCAGACCGGCTGTCTGGTGCAGATACTATATATCAAAAACTGGGTCAGCTAAGAAACCCTCTCATAGTGCCCACTCTGCAGAATCAGATTATGCTGGAAAATCTTACAGAAGACCCACGGAGCTGGACGCAGGTAACAAGCTCTCATCTGCCAGCGATCAGGTCGTAGCAGCTGATTGTCTATCTCTGCCCTCATCTCCATGGAAAAACTGGGGCTCTCCAGGCGCACAGTACACCATGAGGCCATCATAGGGTATGCCCAACAGATCGGCCAGTTACCGATAATCAAAGGAAATGTACACCCCTTTAACATAATTGGTGATGCGCAACTCTTGACCATGCTCAACGTCATTGTAATTTCCCACCACCTAGAGATTACAATATAACTGACGCACCAAATCCGGACATGTGCATGCGTCGTAGGTGATGACAGGGAGCCACCCCATATCACCAAATGCTCTCTCTACGTTTAACAAGGCTAGCTCAGCCAAGTTCACCATACGACCACCCTCTACTTTCTTACGAGCATAGTCGGCATACTGTGCCTCGGCTTCATTAGAGCGAAAGCAAAGCGGATCACGAACTCTGGGTATCTTTGTACGAGCCATGGTACCTGCAGAAAAAAAGAGAAAGGGAGACAAGGGGTCAGTAGGATAAAAATCAGAAAATTTAGCATTTTAATGACATAAGTTGTCCAAAAGCCTCACTTTTCACCCATACACGTGGGCGGGAGGACTTACTTAGGGTCCAACACATCCTATGACACTCACACTGTAAGAAATGGAAACCACGAAGACCCATTTGAAGAAATTTCAAGAAATCAAAAAAATTCGACAAATTAAGGCAAACGAGCAAAAATTCAAGTTTCTCGATAACCAACCGATGAAATTCAAAAAAATTTTAGGGCTTTCGTTCCTCGAGATACCAATAACAAAAGCCCCAATAAAAATCGAATTTTTACGGTTGGAAAAAGTTTAATTTGAAAAATACAAGTTAAATGGATAAAAACCTAGAAAAGAAAACCTAAAAATAGGTAAAAATGGGAGAACATACCTGTATGGATGACGTGGACGTCGAAACCCGGATTCAAACCAACCAAAAACAGTGGAGTGGCACTGTAGCAACTCAGAGGGGAGAGACGAGTTGAAACGGGAGGGAAATAATAAGAAATGATCCAAAATCGGATCTTAAAAATCTGATTTTTAGTTTGAGGGTTGGACAATTCGACCAGAACCATCGACCCTTGGCTCTCGGGAATCTGACAGAAAACTAAGGGTCGGAACTGAGGGTCGGACACCCGTCGACCCTCACATCGACCCTCAGCTCTCGGGAAGTACAGGTCATTCCCAGGGTCGGATACTAAGGGTCGGACATACCATCGACCCTCACCATCGACCCTGCATAGAAAAGACAGTATTTTTCTTTAAAAAATGAGCTGGAATTAGAATTTTATATCGGTTAGCGTGCCTACATGAAATATAAATGACTTCTCACCTATTTTGATAATTTTCAGGCACTACCAATCACAAAAGGAATTATGTCTGGACGTAGGGTAACCCGACAGAACCGAAATGCAGTTCCACCACCACCACCAGTGGAGGAGACCAGTCAGGAAAATAATTATGCATCCAGTAATCCAGAATAGGCAAACCCTACAAATTTGCCACCTCCACCTTCAGAGCTAGCAACCGTGGTGATGAATCTGGCTCAGCAGCTGTAATAGATGCAACACGCACAGGCTCAGATGCAAGTTGCGATGGGTGTTATGTTCCAAGCCACTCAAGCTGCACCTATGCAGACAAGACAAGCCAGTGCAACACCGGTGGGTAACCACCCCAAGACCTCGGACACCTCAACAACCTGCTGCATAGATTCCAAGATGGGCCTGGAAGCAGCTCAGGTTAATTACCAGTATCCACCCCATATGTTTGGGGCATATCCCCAAAATTAATTGGATCACACTCGATTGGTGGAGAGAATTTTGAAGATGAAGCCTAGGAAATTTAATGGCAAGCCGTCTGATTCATTATGGCCAGCACACTGGATAGACAAGATGGAGAGAAATTTCCTCATGATAACTATTACAGAGGAAGAAAAAGTATTATGTGCCACCTTCATGCTCAAAGGCGATGCACATCACTGGTGCAAATCTACCCGGGACTATCTATTGACCAAGCACGCCCAACTGACTTGGGTTGTTTATAAAGAAGCTTTCTTCGAGAAATATTTTCCATGAAGCTTCAGAGATTCTATGGAGAAGTAGTGGATGCGTACCAACAGCGTTATGAAGAGCTGTTTATCTTCGCACCACTGAGTATGCAGGAAGAAGAAACCAAAACCCGTAGGTTCGTCACGGGACTGAGAGGAAGCATCAGAGAGCATATTCTGGGCTTAGAAAAGAAAATTTATAATGAAGTTGTCCAAATAGCTCGAGTTATTGAATCGAGCCACAAGGAGAGTTATTTCACACAGAATCGGGGTATAAAAAGGCCAGCTGGAAATTCTTACAACGGAGGCAATAACAAGACATATAAGCCTTTCCACCCTCAGAATTTTAATGCTGCAACCAAGACTACTCCAGTAACTCAATCTCAGCCACAGCCAAATTCTGCAAGTCCAAAGTGTTATAACTGCAACCAACTGGGACATATGGCAAGGGAGTGCCCTAAGCCCAAGAAGCAGTTCCATCAGGGACGGGTATATGCTGTTACATCCGAGGATGCGGCCGCATCACCCGATGTGGTCACAGGTATGACTGAAACTTTTGGAGTTGTAATTACATTGTGTGAGCATGTAGACTAAGTTAAAATAAATCACAGGTATCGTACCTATAAAAGGCGCACCCGCCAGAGTACTCTTTGATTCAGGAGCTACTCATTCATTTATATCTGTGTCATTCGGAAAGAAGATAAACTTACCCATCAAAACATTAGACTACAAATTACTTGTACAGTCACCGATGGGGTTAGAAGTGGAATTAAAAAAAGGATATGGACCATGTCCAGTCCGCATTGGTGAGAAAACCTTAGATGCAACCTTGATACAACTTGAGATGGCAAACTTTGACGTCATCTTGGGAATGGACTGCTTAGCTCGGCATTCTGCGAACCTACTATGCGCCGAAAAGAAGCTAACATTTAAAGACCAAGCAGGAACAGAATTCAGTTTTACGGGAACCAAACTTCCCCGTAGAAGCAAGCTCATACTCTCAGCACTAAAGGCTAAGAAGTGCCTCGAGAAGGGGGGAGTCGGGTATCTAGTATCAATGGTCGACCTAACCAAGGAAGCACCACAAATGGGAGATATTGAAGTCGTGCGGGACTATCCCGACGTATTTCTAGAGGAACTACCAGGTTTACCACCCGACCGAGCCACAAAGTTTGTGATAGATCTTGTACCTGGAGCCGCACCCGTATCAAAAGCACCTTATAGAATGGCTCCTACAGAACTGAAGGAACTGAAAGTGCAACTACAAGAAATACTGGACAAGGGTTATATTTGACCCAGTATATCACCATGGGGAGCGCCGGTGTTATTCGTGAAGAAGAAGGACGGTAGTGTTCGATTATGCATCGACTATCGGGAGTTGAATAAACTGACAATCAAGAATCGATACCAACTACCACGGATCGATGACTTGTTCGATCAGTTGCAACGAGCAAAGGTATTTTCTAAGATCGATCTTCGATCAGGCTATCATCAATTGAAGATTAAAGAGGGTGATATTCATAAGACATCTTTCAGGACCAGATACGGACATTATGAGTTCTTGGTCATGTCTTTTGGATTAACGAACATACCAACAACTTTTATGGAACTAATGAACTAGGTTTTCCATGACATGTTGGATACATCGGTTATAGTATTTATTGATGATATATTGGTATACTCCAAGGATGAAGAAACTCATATCAAGAACCTAAATGCTGCCCTACAGCGTTTAAGGAAAGAGAAGTTGTATGCCAAATTTTCAAAGTGTGAGATTTGGCTAAGTGAAGTCGCCTTCTTAGGCCATGTATTATCCGCTAAAGGAATCAAAGTGGACCCAGCAAGATCGAGGCTATTGTAAAGTGGGAAGCACCAAAGAGCGTTTCCAAAATTAGAAGTTTTCTGGGTCTAGCTGGTTATTATCGGAGATTCGTAGAAGACTATTCCGAGATTGCCGTACCTCTCACCAGTTTGACTAAGAAAGGTAAAAAGTTTGTGTGGACCGATAAATGTGAGAAGAGTTTCCAAACGTTGAAGACCTGATTGATATCCGCTCCGATTTTGACTATTCTCGTTCCAGGACAGACATTTACTTTATACACTGATGCGTTAGGACTGGGACTAGGATGTGTGCTTATGCAAGGAGAGCAAGTAATTGCTTATGCTTCAAGACAATTAAAGGTACATGAGAAAAATTATCCCACTCATGATCTGGAGCTAGCGGCAGTAGTGCATGCTGTCAAGATATGGAGACATTACCTATACGGAGAGAAATTCCAGATTAAGCCAGACCATAAAAGTCTTACTTATTTATTTAATCAAAAGGAATTGAATATGAGACAAAGAAGATGGTTGGAACTACTGAAAGACTATGATTGTGATATCCAATATTATCCGAGAAAAGCGAACGTAGTAGCAGATGCGTTAAGCAGAAAAGCAATGATAAAATCGCAAGGAGAGGTTAGCACAACTGCAGTAATGTGTACTACCGGAACGGTATTCAATCACGGCAATGAGCAATATGTGATAGACGCAACGGATGAGTCAGCCAACCAAGGGTTCATTCATCAGTTTTCAAATATGTTCACTGCATTAAAGATTATACCGGACATAATGGATGAAGTGAATACAGCTATCAAATCGGATCCTTATCTGAAAACAGTACAAGAAGATATCGAGAAAGGTAGGAACAATCCTGAGTTCACCTTGGACAAAGAGAAAGTGCTGAAATATAAAGGAAAAATATGTGTACCGAAAACAGAAAATTTGGACATTAGACACCGACTGATGAAAGAAGCCCATACCACCATCATTTCGATACATCCTGGAAGTACAAAAATGTATCATGATCTAAAGAAACTATATTGCTGGAGGGGAATGAAAGCAAATGTAGCCAAGTTCGTGTCTCAATGCCTAAATTGTCAGAAAGTAAAGGTTGAACGACAAAGACCCGCAGGACTGTTACAGCCATTATCGGAACTAGCATGGAAATGGGACTGCATCACTATGGAC
The DNA here is from genome assembly GCA_028583415.1 of Protea cynaroides. Taxonomy (NCBI): domain Eukaryota; kingdom Viridiplantae; phylum Streptophyta; class Magnoliopsida; order Proteales; family Proteaceae; genus Protea; species Protea cynaroides. The sequence goes on along the minus strand of CM053270.1, from coordinate 31,529,530 downwards.
TTCGTCATGGGACTACCACTGACTCCTTGAGTAGTTGACGCAGTTTGGGTGATTGTGGACTGTCTGACTAAAACAGCTCGATTCATATCGATAGGACCTTAGTATACACTGGAGAGGTTAGCAAAGCTGTATGTGGATAATATTGTTCGATTACATGGTGTTCCAGAAAGCATTGTGTCTAATAGAGATCCACGATTTACTTTCAAGTTTTGGGAAGGATTGCAAAAGGCTATGGGTACAACATTGAAGTTCAGTACTGCATTCCACCCACAGACAGACAGACAGTCAGAGCGTACAATTCAGATTCTAGAAGATATGCTACGAGCATGTGTAATTGATTTCAAAGGATCATGGGATGAAAAGTTATCATTGATCCAGTTCGCTTACAACAATAGCTATCAGGCTACTATACAGATGTCATCTTATGAGGCACTATATGGTAGAAAGTGTCGAACTCCTTTGTTTTGGAATGAAGTTGGAGAACGTAGTATTGTTGGACCGGAATTTGTTGAAGGGACTTGCCGAGTGGTCAACATTATGAAGGAAAGAGTAAGAACAGCTCAGAATCGTCAGAAGCAATATGCAGATACTCGACGCAGAGATCTGGAGTTCGCCGTAGGTGATAAAGTATTTTTGAAGGTATCGCCTATGCGAGGATTGAAAAGGTTCGGGCAAAAAGGGAAACTAAGTCCAAGATATGTCGGGCCGTATGAAATTCTAGCTAAGCGTGGTAAAGTGGCTTATCAGTTAGCACTACCACCATCTATGTCAAGTGTGCATGACGTATTTCACATTTCCCTATTGAGGAAGTATGTCAAGGATCCAACGCACGTTTTGACAGTAGAATTGCTGGAATTGACTGATGATTTGACATTTGAAGTAACACCAACAGAAATCACCAGCCGAAAGGTTCAACGTCTACGCAACCGAGATATCTATTATGTTAAGGTCACATAGAAAAGTAGAGACATGGAAGAAATTACATGGGAAGAAGAAAATGCAATGCGGAAGCAATACCCTCACTTATTTGATTCAGAAGGTACGTACAATTTCGAGGACATAATTTTTATAAGTAGGGGGGAGTTGTAAGACCCGTGTCAATCTAACCCGGTCTTACCACCTTGAACCAGGTTTACCCATCATGGTCGAGTCAAATGGACCAAGGGCGTGAAGGAGATCGAGATCCCAGGTATCAAATCGACCCAAAAATAATTAATTTGAAGGGAGGGTCGCATACCCAGCTATGCAGGGTCGGACCTCCCAAAGCAGAAATTCAGACCCTCAATTTTGAAGGGAGGGTCGGATATCTTGAACCCTAGGGTCGACGGGATCATCGACCCTCCCATCGACCCTCGGTTACCGTAAGAAATAGAAATTAGGAAATTTCCTAATTTTGATTGGGATTCTTTCCTAATCTCAATGGGACTTATTTAGGATGTTCCTACTCTATTTGAAGGACGTCCCTAAGCCTCTTTCACTCCTTTCACAACCCTAATTGAAGTTAGAGAAAGAAAAGAGAAGGAAAAGAGGAAGAAGAGAAGCAAGGAAGAGAAGTTAGCCAAAAGAGAGGAGTTGCAGAGAAGGAGTATTCTTCTCAGGTATGGATACTAATTCCAAGAGTTTCTACAGACCTTAGGTTAGATATTGATGAGAGTGTGATATCGGAGAAACCCAAACCATCAACCCGTGGTTAGGTTTTCATGGGAAACCATGGGGGATTACATGAAAGCTATCTAGGTGGATTATATATGGTTTCAGACCATGTAATGAATGTAGAATGGAATGTAGGAGCAAGTCATAGGATCCCAAGCACAAAGAATGGACTAAAAGAGGGAATAGGACCAAAGTGCATCGAGGGTCGCACCGAGGGTCGATGACCATCCGACCCTAGGTGATCCTGACCATCGACCCTCAATGTTCGGGAAGTTCAGAGTTTGAGGAGGGACGCACCCACGGTCGATCGTGACTTCGACCCTACCTCCGACCCTCAGTTAACAGAATAGTTTTTAAATTCAGAATTAATTCTAATTAAATTCTATCGACTTGTTAGGTCTTTTAGCAATACAATAACAATATAAAGGTGATTTTAAAGCTTGAAAAAGTTTCTATTAGCAAGCTAAGGTGAGGCAACAGAACTCTAAACTAATTGGTTAATAACAAACTGTTTTCTATTTTTTTTAGTCCAATGCTATGCTTGATTCTATGCGAATATGTTTGTAATGTGCATACAACATGCCATCCAATATTTCTATTATTTGTTCATGCATATTTATTTTATTGTTTATAACATGTTGATGATGTTGATGATAGGAATAGGCATGTGATTGTATGTGTGTGGTTGGTGTACTTGATGCGAGCGAGTATCCGGGGAGGTGTGATGAGGACGTCAATAAACGTTAACCTTTGGCGGGTCTCAGCACTTTAGCTCTATCTTTAACTCATGTCTTGTGCATTAGCATCGTCGTATCGCCATTACTTTAGCAGAACTATTATGTCGTATAGTATCAGGGGAGGTGGTCTCAGCCCTTGTAGTCTCTGACTCTATCGGGGGGCCTTAGCTATATCTCTATGGACATTCTGAGGGATGCTAGGGTGAGGCCTTGGATACACTGTTTGGCATTAGGATTGGTTAGTTGCGAGCCCAGTTTGCAAGCCCTCGCTAACAGGGGCTTATGTGTTAGTATGGTATTATATAGCGATAAACATTAACCGTTGTTGTATAATGTCATGATTAGGGTGGATGGGGACGACGATAAACGTTAACCTTCGAGCGGACTTCCACACCCTGTGTATAGAGGCGGGGTCAATAAACGTTGACCTTTGACAACCCAACCTTTCTATTGTGCATTGCAAACTATAAACCAGACCAAAGATATGAATTGATTGCATGCATATGTATTGTTGCATTGTTTTGTCTACTCAGTGAGCCGTGATGTGTGCTCACCCCTCGACGTCGAATATTTTTAGTTGATGATGCAGGTTATATGGTTGAAGAATTTATGAATGCTCCAGCATACGGGAACGTGGCGGCGATGGAAGCTGAAGCTGAAGTAGATACACATGACTCCTCTTGCGAGTGCAACTCATGTATATTCGATTAGATTTTTCTTAGGTTTCTTTATTTGAATTTAATAAAGACATGTATTTTATAATTATTTATGTCCCAGTTGATACAGAATAATTTTTTATTTAATATTTATATCACAGTAGATTCTCAGTTCATTTTATTATAAGATTTCCGCTACTGTGTATTTACTCTGATTATGATTATGGATGTATGGGTGTTTAGATAACGCGGGGATACCCTACTCGAGATCCTGGTTGAACCGTTGGTTTGCTAGCGGATCATCACACCATTCTGTATAGTACAGAATTGGGGTGTGACATGGTATGGGTGGAGCATCAGGGGAAGTGTGATGCGGTGTGGTCCTAAGCACTTTAGCTCTATCTCTATCCCATGGTGGGTGCATGTGGGGCGCCGATGGTGTTTGATCCGTTGAACGGTTCCACACACTCGTGTATAGAGGAGCGGCGGCCTCCAAACCTTTCTATAGCACATTGCAAACTTATATACCGGACCACAAATATGAATTGAATGCATGCATATGTTTGTTGCATTGTTCTGTTTGCTCACTGAGCCGTGATGTGTGCTCACCCTTTTGAATTCGAATATTTTTAGTAGATGATGCAGGTACGACTGTAGAAAATTATATGAATGCTCCCGCATACTGGCACAATGCTGCAATGGATGCTGAAGATAGAGTGGAGACGCATGACTCATCATGCGAGTGCAACTCATGCATTTTCGATTAAATTTTATTTAAACCATTAAGGAAATATAATTTGATATTTTATTTATTTATGTCTCGGTTTGATAGAACATAATTGGATATTTTATTTATGATTATCACATTTAGATTCTTAGTTCATTTAATATTAAGACTTCCATTATTGTGTATTTATTTTGATTATGGTTGTGGATGTGTATGGTTTAAGCAAACGGGCACAGCCTATTTCAGATCTTGATTGAACCGTTGGTTTATTAGTGGTTCATCACACCATTCTGAATAGTACAAAATTGGGGTGTGACAACTTGGTATCAGAGCTCTCAGGCCCTGTCTGTTAAACCAGTATACTACCACAAAAGTTTGTGAACTGAGATAGGATAAAATTTAAAAGCTATAATAATAACACACTATAAGCACCTCTGTTGTTTGAAACAAAATTTAGAAAGAGAATAATACATCTATTAAAGGAGAAACAAGTTCATATACACTCGATTGAAAGACAAACGTATATACATGTTAAACCAAAGCAAGTTTATGTACATATCTAAAACAGGGTACAGTCCACAACCCGGATAGTTACTCTGTAAAAAAATAGGAAAGAAAATACATCATGAAGCTGGAGGTGATGGACGAGGTGGTGTCTCGCGGTTTCTGTCATAATCCTCGGCATAGACTCTAGTCAACCAAGCTACCTGAGTCTGGGTCATCGGAGACTAGTCGTCAACGCAGTCATCCGCTGATCAAACGCACGTTGAGCATCTAGTAGCTCTCCCACCCTCGAATCCGTCACACGCTGAGCCTCCATGATCTCCCGAAGTTATCCCATCATATCATTAAATGGTGGGCGTGAAGGACCAGCAGTGTGCGAAGGAGTCTGTGATGGACCAGCTCCTGGACCAACTCCAATAGAATGCAGAGGTAATGGAGGAGGTATGGAGTCCACTTCCATGTACATACGAACCTCATCCTCAGCATCACCCCCATGAAACCCTGCTCTAGCAACTGCTGCTGCTGCCTCAACGTCTGCCACCTCCACCAGAGTACGAGGACTCACCAGAGCATTCCCCTCCTCATCACTGACCTGGATGTCCCACATGCCCATCCAACAGATATCCTCCCAGTCCAGCACTGATGAGAAGGTCTTCTCCTGAATCCTCTCATCCACTAAATCAACACCCAGGCAGATAAGCAGGTTGGTTATTAGACGTCCATAGGGCAGGTTGCCAATCTGACCAGGCAGCGTAGCACAGATCATCGTCTGCATAATAATATAAGGGAGGCAGACAGGCTACCTAATGTAGATACAATAAAGCAAATACTAGGTCAACTGGGAGATCCTCTCGTAGTGTCCACTCTAGGGTATCAAGTTGTGCTGAATGATCTTACAGTACACCCGAGGCTCTGGACGGAGGTTGATCGCCTTCATCTCCCAACGATCCTCTCAGATAAGCTGACAGTCTATCTCACCCGCACCTCCAAGGAAAAGAACTGGGGTTCCCTGGGAGCACAGTATACCAAGGGGCCATCATATGAAATGCCCAAGAGGTCCGCTAACTGCCAGCAGTCAAAGGAAATCTCTACTCCCTTGACGTAGCTCGTGATCCTGAGCTCCTTACCCCTCTCAGTGTCATTCTGATCTCCCACCACCTGGAGATTACAATAGAACTGTCTCACCAGATCCGGATGGGTACAGGCGTCGTAGGTGATCACGGGAAGCCATCCCATGTCACCAAAGGCTCTCTCCACATCGAACAAGGCTAGACTAGCCAAGTCCACACGACGACCTCCCTCTACCTTCTTACGAGCATAGCGGGCATACTGAGCCTCGGCCTCGTTAGAACGGAAACGAACTAGGTCGCGAAACCAAGGTACTTTTGTACGAGCCATATTATGTGTAAAAACAAAGAAAAATAGATAATAGCTTAGTAATGGTGAAAAACCAAAAAAAAAAAAAATTTGGCATTTTAACGGCATAAATTGGGCAAAAGCCTCACTTTTCACCCATACACATGGGCACGAGGACTTATATAGATTCTAAACTATCCTCCAAGACTTATATAGTTGGAAATTTTATCTAAGAAGATTAAATTTAATGAAATTTTATGAAATTAAAAATATCAAAAAATTAGGTCAAAATTGAAAATTTTCAAGTTTCTCGATAACCAACCGATGAAACTTGAATATTTTTGAGGGCTTTCGTCCATTGAGTCACCAATAGCAAAAGCCCCCATTAAAAATCAAATTTTTACGGTTGGAGAAATTTTAATTGGAAGAAAATGATAGAAATGGGCGAAACCGTAGATAGGAAACCTTAAAAACATGCAACAGTAGAGCACATACCGGAAGAGAAGGAGTGAGAGTCTTGGAAGTATGATAAAATCACCAACAGGTCGGAGTTGTCACTATAGCAACTCGGAGGAATGAGCTGAGTCGGAAAGGAGGAGAAAGAATGAGAAATGAATCCAAAATTGGGAATTAAAACCTGATCTTGAGTCCTAGGGTCGCATAATTCGACCAAAACATGCGACCCTACCTTTGACCCCCTCATCGACCCTTGCCTCTCGATGATCTGACAGAAAACTAGGGGTCGACCGTAGGGTCGAACATATACCGGCCCTACCATCGACCCTAGGCTCTCGGTAAGTTGACAGTGATTCTCAGGGTCGCATACCCTAGGGTCACATAAGGATCGACCCTACGATGGAAAATACAGTATTTTTGACAGAATGATATGAAAAATTTGAAAATTATCTTGATTAGTTGAAATTTTGGCTAGAGAACAAATATATTGATTGCCTCACATGTGCTATGGTTATTTACAGGCACTACTATATTCAGAATGGAAAAATGGTTGGGCGAAGAGTAACCAGACAAAGCCGAAACTCTATTCCACCACCTGTGGAGGAAGACAGCCATATACATTCTGAAACATAGGAAAATCTGAACATGGCACCGTCCGTAGTTAATGGGCAGACAAATCCTACAAATCTGTCAACTCCACCTACAGACCTGGCTATAGCCATAATAAATTTGGCACAACAGCTGTAGCAAATACAACAGGTACAAGCTACTATGCAAGCTGCCATAGGCATGGCTTTTCCAACTGCACAGATGACACCGATGGCAGCAGGACAGGCAAGCACAGTACTAGGGGGAAGTAACACAGTACTCCATGCACCTTAGACTCCCATCATGCAGGCTCAAGTGCAAAACCCTGAAGTAGTTCCAGGTGGATATCAATACCAATCACCTATGTATGGGGCTTATGTTCCTCATCAACTAGACCATTCCAGACTAGTTGAGCATTTTTTGAAGATGAAGACCAGAGAGTATAGTGGTAAGCCAACTGATCTGTTGTGGCCAGCACACTGGATCGATGAGATGGAGAGGAATTTCACGATGATGATGGTGAACGTAGAAGAGAAAGTATTGTGTGCAATGTTTATGTTGAAAGGCGATGCACACCACTGGTGAAAGTCCACACGGACGTATCTGTTGACAAAGCACACCCAACTAACCTGGGATATATATAAAGAGGTATTCTTTGAGATGTATTTTCCTAAGAGTTTCAGAGATTTTATGGAGAAAGAGTTCCTGAGTTTGTATCTGGGACAGATGACTGTCGATGCATATCAATAGCGTTATGAGGAGCTGTTCTTCTTTGCACCAGTCAGTATGCAAGCGGAAGATACAAAGACCCGAAGGTTCGTTATGGGACTTAGGGGAAGTATTCGTCGACATGTACTAGGACTTGAGAAGAAAGTCTACAACGAAGTTGTACAAATTGCTCGGGTGATAGAGTCGAGCCAGAAAGAGAGCTATTATGCTCAAAACAGGGGTATTAAGAGGCCAACTAGAAATTCATATAACGAAGGGAATACAAGGACATTCAAACCCTTCCGTATTCAAGGTTTTAATGCTGCAGCCAAGACTACCCCAGCAGCTCAACAGCAACAAAAGCCAATTAATGAAGGAGTAAAATGCTTTAACTGCAATAAAATGGGACATTATTCAAAGGAGTGCCCCAAGCCCAGAAAGCAAACACAACAAGGAAGAGTTTACGCTGTTACCTCTAAGGATGCTGTCGCATCACCTGATGTGGTCACAGGTATGACCTGAACCTTTCATTGTGTGTTACACTGTGTAAATTTGTAGACTAAATTAAAACAAATCACGGGTATAGTACCCATTAATGGCATCCCCACCAGAGTACTCTTTGATTTAGGAGCTACTCATTATTTTATATCTGTGTCATTTGGAAAGAAGCTGAACCTACCACTCAAATATCTAGACTATAAACTGCTTGTACGGTCACCGACGGGATTAGAAGTGGAATTAAAAACAGGTTATGGACCATGTCCAGTCTTTATTGACGAGAAAACTCTAGATGCAACCCTGATTCAACTTGAGATGTTAGACTTTCACATCATCTTGGGAATGGACTGGTTAGCTTGCATTTTGCAAATCTATTATGTGCCAAAAAGAAGCTGACATTTAAAGACAAGGAAGGAGTAGAGTTCAGTTTTGCGGTAACCAAACTTCCCCGTAAACGAAAGCTCATCCTCTCTGCATTAAAGGCTAGGAAATGCCTAGGAAAAAGGAGGAGTTGGGTATCTAGTTTCAGTGGTGGACCTCACCAAGGAAGCACCACGAATAGAGGATATTGATGTCGTGCGTGACTTTTCAGATGTATTTCCTGAAGAACTACCAAGACTACCACCTGACTGAGCCACAGAATTTGTTATAGATTTGATACCCGGAGCCGTACCAGTGTCTAAAGCACCTTATCGAATGGCTCCTACTGAACTAAAGGAATTAAAAGTACAACTACAAGAACTATTGGACAAGGGTTACATTAGACCTAGCATATCACCATGGGGAGCGCCAGTATTATTCGTAAAGAAAAAGGACGGTAGTGTTCGACTGTGTATAGACTACCGAGAACTGAATAAGCTGACAATCAAGAATCGATACCCATTGCCTCGGATCGATGACTTCTTCGATCAGTTGCAAGGTGCCAAGGTGTTCACCAAGATCGATCTTCGGTCCAAATACCATCAGTAGAAGATTAAGGACGGTGATATTCCCAAGACAGCATTCAGGACCAGATATGGACATTATGAATTTATGGTCATGTCTTTTGGATTGACGAACGCACCAGCAACTTGTATGGAACTTATGAATCGGGTATTCCATGATATGTTGGACACGTTTGTCATTGTATTCATCGATGATATATTGGTCTACTCCAAGGACAAGGAAACTTATACTATGAATCTAAGCGCCGCTCTACAGCGATTACGGAAAGAGAAGCTTTATGCCAAATTTACAAAGTGTGAGTTTTGGCTAAATGAGGTCGCATTCCTAGGCCATGTTGTATCCAATGAAAGAATTAAAGTGGATCCTAGCAAGATTGAAGCTATTGTGAAGTGGGAAGCACCGAAGAACGTTGCAGAAATTAGAAGTTTCTTAGGTCTAGCTGGGTATTATCGATGATTTGTGGAAGACTATTCCCGAATTGCCGTACCTCTCACCAGTTTGACTAAGAAGGGAAAAAGTTTGTTTGGACTAATAAATGTGAGCAGAGTTTTCAAACATTAAAGACAAGATTGATATCAGCTCCGACTTTGACTATTCCAATACCAGGACAGCCATTTATTTTGTATACTGATGCGTTAGGACTGGGTTTAGGATGTGTACTTATGCAAGGGGAACAAGTAATTGCTTATGCCTCAAGACAACTGAAGACACATGAGAAGAAATATCCCACTCATGACTTGGAATTAGCAGCAGTGGTACATGCTGTCAGGATATGGAGACATTACTTCTACGGAGAGAAATTTCATATTAAATCAGATCATAAGAGTCTTACTTATCTCTTTAATCAGAAGGAGTTGAATATGAGATGAAGAAGATGGCTGGAACTATTGAAAGACTATGATTATGATATCCAGTATCATCCGGGGAAAGCTAATGTGGTTGCTGACGCGCTGAGTTGAAAAGCGATAAAATCTCAAGGAGAGGTTAACACAACTGCCGCAATGTGTACCATCGGAAAAGTATTCAATTACGATAATGAGCAGTTTGTGATAAATGCACTGGGTGAATCAACCAACCAACGATTTATCCATCGATTTTCAAATATGTTCACCACATTGAAGATTGTACCTGATATACTTGATGAAGTGAAAACAACTATTAAATTAGACCCTTATCTAAGAACGCTACAAGAAGACATCGAAAAAGGTAGGAATATTTCTGAGTTCACCTTAGATGATAAAAAGGTACTGAAATACAAAGGAAGAATATACATACCTAAAATAGAAAATTTGGACATTAGACACCGATTAATGAAGGAAGCCCATACCACCGCCTATTCGATACATCCCAGAAGTACAAAAATGTATCATGATCTAAAGAAATTATACTGGTGGAGAGGAATGAAAGCAGATGTAGCTAAGTTCGTGTCTCAATGCCTAAACTGTCAGAAGGTGAAGGCTGAATGACAAAGACCTGCAGGACTGTTACAGCCGTTACCGAAACTAGCATGGAAATGGGACTGCATTACTATGGACTTCGTCACCGGGTTACCATTGACTCCCCGAGTAGTTGACGCAGTTTAGGTGATTGTAGACCGCCTGACAAAAATGGCTCGATTTATTGCTATACGACCTCAGTAGACACTGGAGAGGTTAGCTAAGTTGTATGTGGATAATATTGTCAGATTACACGGTGTACTTGAAAGCATTGTGTCCGACAGAGATCCACGATTTACTTCAAAGTTTTGGGAAGGATTGCAAAAGGCTATGGGTACAACATTGAAGTTTAGTACCGCATTCCATCCTCAGACTGACGGACAGTCAGAGCGTACCATTCAAATATTAGAAGACATGCTTCGAGCCTGTGTAATAGATTTTTGAGTATCATGGGATGAGAAACTACCATTGATCGAGTTTGCTTATAACAACAGCTATCAAGCCACTATACAGATGTCACCCTATGAAGCACTGTATAGTAGGAAATGTTGATCTCCTTTATTTTGGAATGATGATGGAGAATGTAGCATTGTTGGACCAGAATTTGTTGAAGAAACTTGTCGAGTGGTCGACATTATTAAGGAAAGAGTATGAACGGCTCCGAATCGTCAGAAACAGTATGCAGTTACTCAGCACCGAGACCTTGAATTTTCCGTAGGTTATAAGGTATTCCTCAAAGTATCACCTATGCGAGGTTTGAAATGGTTCAGACATAAAGGGAAACTAAGTCCGAGATATATCGAACCATATGAGATTCTAGCTAAACGTGGAAAAGTGGCTTACCAATTAGCACTACCACCATCTATGTCAAGTGTGCATGATGTATTTCATATCTCCTTACTAAAGAAGTATGTCAGAGATCCAATGCATGTTTTGACAGTAGACCTACCTGATTTGACTGATGATTTGACTTTTGAAGTAGCACCAACAGAAATCACCAGCCGAAAGTTTCAACGGCTACGCAACCATGACATCTATTATGATAAAGTCACCTGGAGAAGCCGAAATATAGAAGAAATCACATGGGAAGAGAATGCTAGGCGAAAGCAATACCCTCATCTTTTCAACTCAGAAGGTATGTACAAATTTTGAGGATGAAATTTTTATAAGCAGGGGGGAGTTGTAAGACCCGTACCGAAGTAACCGGTCTTACCACCTTGTACCAGGTCTACCTATCATGGTCGAGCCACATGGACCAAGTGCGTAAAGAAAATCACAAAACCAGGTATGAAATTGACCCAAAAATAGTAAAATGGAGGGTAGGGTCGCATGCCTAAATAGGTAGGGTCGACCCTACCTTAGCAGGGTCCAAACCATGACTTTTGAGTCCTAAGGTCGGATGACTTGAGACCCTAGGGTCGATGGATTCTGCGACCCTAGGATCGACCCTAGGCAAACTGACAGAGACCGAAAATTAGGAAACTTTCCTAATTCAAAGGGAACCTTTCCTAAACTCATTGGGACTTATTTTGGGAGGTTTTCCTCTATAAATAGGATGTCCCTTAAGCTCTTTTACTCCTTTTGAAACCCTAATTGAAAGTGAGAGAAGAGAATAGAATGAAGAGAAGGAAAGTTGGAGAAGAAGGCTAAGGAGAAGAGTTTCAGAGGAATCTCTGAATTCAGCAAGACTAAGGTATGAAAACATTCGCCATACATTGTGTAAGACCCTAGAATAGTATATAAAGAGGGTAGGATCTAGGAGAAACCCAATTCATCCATCTATGGGATGATTTCAATGGAATCCATGGAGGGAATCATGATAAACAAAGTAAAGGACGTAACTTGGAGTTTAAGCCATAGAACAATCATAGAATGGACCATGAAAGTAAGCCAAAGGATCCAAACATGAAAGAGTGGACTTTAGGATGAAAAGTCGACTCAAATTACATGTGGTCGCACTTAGGGTCGACTGGTAACCGACCATATCAGACCACAGGATCGACCCCTAGCTCTCGGGAAGTCCAGGGAAGCTATGGTCGCACCTAGGGTCGATAAATCACCGACCCTATGATCGACCCTATACCCTAGGGTCTCACATCCTGCGACCCATTCTGCGACCCTAGCTTTACAGCAAGCCTAAAACTGTCGGAATGAATTCTAATTAAAATCTATCAACTTGTTAGGTTTTTCTATTGATATAAAGGTGATTCTTAAAGCTTGAAAGAGGATCTACACTCAAGCAAAGGTGAGGGAACAAGACTTAAGTAAATTGGCTAATAATAAACCATTTTTGTTTATTGAGTCCAATCCCATGTATGATTCTATGATTGTATGATTGTAATGTGCATATCACATGTCATCTACTATTCCTATTATTACTGTTCATGCATATTTAATTCTATTTATTTACAACATGATGTTGATGATGATGCTAGGAATAGGCATGTGAATGTTTGTGTGTGGTTAGTGTACTTGATGTGAGTGGGGCATCAGGGGAAGTGTGATGCGGTGCGGTCCTAAGCACTTTAGCCCTATCTCTACTCAAGTCTTGTCCACTGACATCGTCATATCGCCATTACCTTAGCAGAACTGTTACGTCGTAGGGCATCAGGGGAGGTGGTCTCGGACCGTATAGTCTTCGACTCTGCCACGGGGCCTTAGCTCTATCTCTATGGACATATTGAGGGATGCTGGTGTAAGGCCTTGGATACACTATTCGACATTAGGATTGGTTAGTTGCGAGCCCAGTTTGCAATCCCTCGCCAATAAGGGCTTATGTATTTGTATGGGTGGAGCATCAGGGGAAGTGTAATGCGGTGCGGTCCTAAGCACTTTAGCTCTATCTCTTTCCCATGGTGGGTGCATGTGGGGCGGCGATGGGGTTTGATCCGTTGAGCGGTTCCACACACTCGTGTATAGAGGTGCGGCGGCCTCCAAACCTTTCTATAGCACATTGCAAACTTATATACCAGAGCACAGATATGAATTGAATGCATGCATGTGTTTGTTGCATTGTTTTGTTTGCTCACTGAGCCGTGATATGTGCTCACCCTTACGAATTCGAATATTTTTAGTTGATGATGCAGGTATGACTGTGGAAGATTATATAAATGCTCCTGCATACGGGCACGATGCTGCAATGGATGCTGAAGGTAGAGTGGAGACGCATGGCTCATCATGCGAGTGCAACTCATGCGTTTTCAGTTAGATTTTATTTGAACCATTAAAGAAATGTAATTTGATATTTTATTTATTTATGTCTTGGATGATACAACATAATTGGATATTTTATTTATGATTATCACATTTAGATTCTCAGTTCATTTAATATTAGGACTTCCTCTATTGTGTATTTATTCTGATTATGGTTGTGGATGTGTATGGTTTAAGCAAATGGACACAGCTTATTTGAGATCCTGGTTGAACCGTTGGTTTATTAGTTGTTCATCATACCATTCTGAATAGTGCGGAATTGGGGTGTGACACTTCTTGCCATATGAGCTTTAATCCTCTCAAGGGTAAAATCTTTAGAAATACTTTATCTCCCACAGGAAATTAGATGTCCTTCCTTCTAATATCGAAATAACTCTTCTGACTAGTCTGTGCGGCCTTGATTCTTTCTTTGATCAAATCAACTTCTTGACAAGTTTCATGAACAAAGTCTGGTCTGACGATTTTCCTTTCCCCAACTTTTTTTTACTATAAGGGAATTTGGCACCTTCTACCATATAGGGCTTCCTATGGGGCCATGCCAATTCTAGTCTAATAGCTATTATTATAGGCAAACTCCATCAAAAGTAGCTTCTCATACCAAGCTCCTTCGAAGTTGATAGCATAAGCACGGAGCATGTCTTCTAAGATTTGAATGGTCATTTTTGACTGACCATTAGTCTGAAAATGGAAGGTTGTTCTAAAATTCATCTTAATAACCATCGCATTTTGCAGTCCTTCCCAAAACTTAGAGATAAATATGGGGTCTCTATCTGACATAGTGCTCTGCAACATGCCATGTAGATGAACTATTTGATTCACATACAATCTTACCAGTCTATCCATGGCATACTGGGGTCTTACAGCTATAAATCTTACTGTCTATGTGAGCCAATCCATGATTACCCAAACAGCATCTACTGCTCTAGGTGTTAGAGGTAAGCTAGTACAAAATCCATGGTAATGCAGTTCCACTTACATTCTGGCACTGGTAGTGGTTGAAGTAATCCTAAAGGTTTCTGTCTGACTACTTTCACTTGCTGCTAGGTTAAGAATTTGTATACAAATTTTGCCACATCTACCTTCAACCCTCTCCACCAGACAGTCTTCTTCAAGTCATGGTACATTTTAGTACTCCTTGGGTGATCTGAGTATGGTGCGTTATGGGCTTCTCCTCAAAATTTTCTCCTTAATATTCTCTTTGTTGCTAGGATACAGAGTCTTCCTTGAAATCTAAGTGCACCTTTGTTTGAGAAAGTGGAGTTAGAATCTATTCTTCCTATTACTTTTGTAACAAGTTCTGATTTTATCTATAGTGGTGTAAATAGGCTTACAAGTTTGCACATGACCTCATTTCCTAGAGATCCTTCGGACATGTCCAACTCCTTTTGTGCCTTCTTACGAGTGCTGGTTCGTGTTGTCTGTCCTGGAACTAGTTAGTCCCTTCCTCAAATCTTGTTAGGCTTTTCTTGCTCAAGGCATCAACTACCACATCAGCCTTGCCTGGGTGGTATGTTATTTCACAATCATTATCCTTTAATAGTTTAACCCATCTTTATTGTCACATAATCAAGTCCTTTTGAGTAAATAAGTCCTTAAGGATCTTATGGTCGGACATGAGTAGGGTAGTGTCTCCATGCCTTGAGAGCATGCCTTGAGAACGAAAACTAATACTCGCCATATAAGTAGTGTCTCCATGCCTTGAGAGTGAAAACTACTACTGCTAACTTCAAGTCATGAGTAGGGTAGTTCTCCTCATGTTTTTTCAGTTATCGAGAGGCATATGCAATGACTTGGTCTCCTTGCATGAGCATGCATCCCGAGCCTAGTTTTGAGGCATCGGTATACAAGGTGAAAGGTTCACTTGGCCTTGGAATGGTCAGTATAGAAGCTGAGACTAGCCTCTCCTTTAAAGTTTGAGAACTCCCCTCACATTGGTCTGACTAGGTAAACTTCTTCCCCTTCTTGGTTAGATTCGTTAGAGGTACAGCGATCCTAGAGTAGTCCTCCATGGACCATCGGTAATAACCAGCTAAACCTAAGAAACTACAAAACTCAATAACCGTCTAGGGTGCTTCCCAATTTATGATAGCTTTGATCTTACTGGGATCCACTTTGATTCCTTCAGCTGATACTACGTTACCTAGGAATGTCACTTTATTCAGCCAAAAAATCACACTTCTTAAATTTTGCATAGTAAGTCTTCTCTCTTAACCTCTGTAAGGCATATTGTAAATGTACCTTATGCTCCTCTTCATTTCAAGAGTAAATCAAAATGTCATCAATGAAGACTATTACTGAGGTATCTAGCATATCATGAACCTCTCAGTTCATGAGTTCCATGAATGATGCTGGAGCATTCGTCAATCCAAATGACATGACTAAGAACTCATAAAGCCCATACCTAGATCGAAAAGTTGTCATAGGTATGTCACTCTCCTTGATCTTAAACTTATGGTAACCTAACCTGAGATCGATCTTTAAAAACACTACAACACCTTGTAATTAATCGAACAAGTCATCTATCCTTGGTAGTGGGAACCGGTTCAAGATGGTGAGCTTGTTTAACATACTGTAGACTATGCATAATCTCACACTTTCATCCATCTTCTTTACAAACAGCATAACTGAACCCCATGGAGAAATGCTAGGTCTGATAAAACCTTTATCCAATAGTTCTTGTAACTGCACCTTCAATTCCATCAGTTCTATAGGTGTCATTCGTGATGGAGCCTTAGACACCATTGCTAATCCTGGTTATAGATCTTACATGAACTTTGTTGCTAGATCTGTTGGCAATCTTTGTCACACCTTAATTCTGAACCAACCAGAATGGTGTATTGAACCGTCTATGAATCAATGGTTCAACTAGGATCTCGTATAGGCTATGCAAACCATGTTAAACCAAAACACATTCCACATTAATCAGAGATAATAAAACAAATAGCGGAAGTCTTATTAATAATGAACTGAGGTCTAATCATGATAAATAATTAATATTCCAGTTATCTCCAAGTAACCAAAACATAATTTAATACATATTACAAATATCTATGCATCTATAGTTGAAACGCTCGCTTAACAATCATAATAGTCCTCCACAGCTTGCTCATCCATAGCCGCCACCTGTTCATATGTTGGCGTGTTGACATAATCTTCAATCGTAATACCTGCAACATCAGAAACTAAAAAAGAATTGTGTGCGTGAGGGTCAGCTCTCCAACTTGAGCTCAGTGAGTAAAAAAAACATATGCATGCAGTCAATTCATATCTTTGGTCTGATTCATAAGTTTGCAATGTGCAATAGAAAGGATTGGTGGCCACCACACCTCTATACACGAGTAAGTGAAGCTGCCCAAAGGATCAAACACCAATGCCATCCCACATGGACCGATCATGGAATAGAGATAGAGATAAAGTGCCCGGATCAAACACCGAATGACAATTCCCCTGATGCCTTATCCATACCAACATGAAGCCCCTATTGGCGAGGACTTGCAAACTGGGCTCGCAACTAACCAATCCTAATGTCAAATAGTATATCCAAGGCCTCACCCCAGCATCCCTCAATACGTCCATAGAGATAGAGCTAAGGCCCCCCGACAGAGTCAGAGCCTACACGGTCCGAAACCACCTCCCCTGATGCCCTGCGACATAATAGTTCTGTTAAGGTAAGGTGATACGACGATGTCAGTGGACAAGACTTGAGTAGAGATAGAGCTAGAGCTAGAGTCTGGTGACCAGGATGAACCACAGTGTCACGTCCTCCCCCTGATGCCGCACTCGCATCAAGTACACTAACCACACACATACATTCACAGGCCTATTCCTAGCATCATCATCATCATCATGTTATAAATTTATGGAATTAAATATCCATGAGCTGTAATAACACAAATATTTGATGACATGTGAAATGCACATTACAAGCATACAAGCATAGAATCATTCATGGCATTGAACTCAATAAGTAAAACAGCTTGCTATTAGCCAATTAGTTTAGGTCTTGTTCCCTCACCTTTTGATCGATGTTTGTTCCTCTCCCAAGCTTTGGAAGTCACTTTGAATCTATTAGGAACCTAAAAAATTAATGTATTTAAGTTAGGGTTCATGTTTACCAAGTTACAGTAGTCAAAAACCTTGTTTGGTTACAAAATATGCTAGTTGTTAACGTGTGGTTGGACCTGTGGTCACAATATATGAGACCAGACACTATGTGGTCAGACCCTGTGGTCGCAGATTATGCGACCACACCATGTGACCACATGATGTTTGGTCACTTTTTGTAAGACCCATATCAAACTAACCCAGTCTTACCACCTTGAATCAGGTTACCCATCATGGTCGAGCCAAATGGACCAAGGGCGTGAAGGAGATCGTGATCCCAGGTATCAAATCAACCCAAAAACACTTAAATTAAAGGGAGGGTCGCATACCCAGCAAGGGAGGGTCGGACCCCCAAGACAGAAAGTCAGACCCCCTATTTAACAGAGGGGGTCGGACAATTTAGGATTTAGGGGTCGACGGGATCATCGACCCCCACATCGACCCCCAGTTGCCGCCAGAAACTGAAATTAGGAAAGTTTTCAAATTTCGGTTGGACTCTTTCCAAATCTCAATGGGACTTATTTTAGGAGTTTCTACTCTATAAATAGGACGTCCCTAAGCCTCTTTTACTCCTTTTACAACCCTAATTGAATTGAGAGAAAGAGAAGAAAAGGAAAAGAAGCAAGAAGAGAATCAAGGAACAGAAGAAAGCAAAAAGGAGAAGAGTTGCAGAGAAGGAGTATTCTTCTAAGGTATGGATACTAATTCCATGAGTTTTTACAGACCTTAGGTTAGGTAATGAAGAGAGTATGATCTCGGAGAATCCCATACCATCAACCCATGGTTAGGTTTTCATGGAAAACCATGAGGGAATTCATGAAAGCTATATAGGTGAATGATTCATGGTTTTAGACCATAGAATGTGTGTAGAATGGACTTTAGGAGCAAGCCATAGGACCCCAAACACGAAGAATGAACTGAAAGGAAGAAAATTGACCAAAACCCACAGGGGGTCGCATAGGGGGTCGATGGCCAATCGACCCTACCAGACCCTGAGCATCGACCCCTAGTGTCCGGGAAGTCCAGAATAGGGGGCGTTGCACCAGGGGTCGATCATGACTCCGACCCTACTTCCGACCCCCAGTTAAAAACATGGTTTTTAAATTTAGAATTAATTCTAATTAAATTCTATCGACTTTGTTAGGTCTTTTAGCAATATAATAACAATATAAAGGTGATTTTAAAGATTGAAAGAGGATCTATTAGCAAGCTAAGGTGAGGAAACAAGACCAACATTAATTGGTTAATAATAAACTACTTTTATTTTCTAGAGTCCAATGCCATGCTTGATTCTATGTGAATATGCTTGTAATGTGCATTCAACATGTCATCCAATATTTCTATTAATTATTCATGCATATTTACTTTATTGTTTATAACATGATGATGGTGATGATGATAGGAATAGGCATGTGAATGTTTGTGTTTGGCCAGTGTATATGGTGCGGGTAGGGATGGTATCAACCGGTATAGCCATGACCGTTCTTCATGGGGTGTATATTGTGCCATGGTCTACTCAAGTCATGTCCATGGATGTCGTCGTATCGCCATTACCTTAGCAGAATTATTGCGACGTAGGGCATCAAGGAGGGTCTCGGTCTTTGAGTCCTATACTCTACCGGGGGGCCTTAGCTCTATCTCTACGGGTGCTCTGAGGGATCCTGGGGTGAGGCCTTGGATACACTGTTTGACATTAGGATTGATTAGTTGCGAGGCCAGTTTGCAACCCTAGCTAGCAGGGGTTTATTTGTTGGTATGGTATCAATTGGTACAGCCATGCCGTTTTCATGGGGTGTATATTGTGCCATTCTGGGTGCTGTGGGCGACGGTGAGAGGTTCATCGGGTGTATCCACACTCTCGTGCATAGAGGTGCGGCGGCCACCTATCCTTTCTATAGCACATTCCAAACTATAAACCAGACCACAGATATAAATGGAATGCATGCATATGATTGTTGCATTGTTTTGTTTACTCACTGAGCTCAAGTTGGAGAGCTGACCCTCGCGCGTGTAATTCTTTTTAGTTTCTATTGTTGCAGGTACTATGATTAAAGATTTTGTCTACACGCCAACATATGGATGGGTGGAGGCTATGAATGAGCAAGCTGTGGAAAACGAACATGGTTCGTTAAGTGAGCATTGCAACGGTGGATACGTTTAGTGTTTAGTTTTCGTATTTGGATATTGTAATATGTATTAAGTTATGTTTTGGTTACTTGGAAATAAATAGAATATTAATTATTTATCATGATTAGACCTCAGTTCATTATCTATAAGACTTCCGCTATTTATTTTATTACCTCTGATTAATGTGGAATGTGTTTTGGTTTATCCTATGTGGGATAGCCTATTGTGAGATCCTGGTTGAACCGTTGGTTTATTGACGGTTCATCACACCATTCTGGTTGGAGCAGAATTTGGGGTGTGACAACTTGGTATTAGAGCTCTTGTAGGCCTTACCCATTAAACCTGACTGGAGTCCATGAACTGAGTTAGGATAAATTAAAAGCTTTAATACAAACAAACCATAAGCACCTGTGTTGGTTGAGACAGAACTTAAACAAGACAATAATGTACATATAAAAGGTGGAACCATATTTATACACTCAAACAGAAAGAGAAGACCAAAAATTATCTTAACAAATAAATAATATAGGGTATTATCTATAAGTTGGGTAGTTATCCAAGTATACAAGGATATAGTACAGTAGCAAGAAGGGAGCTTCTATAAAGCAGAAAATTTAATACCGAGTTGATACTCACAAGATGTGAAACTCGATGTAGGACAGAGGAAGAAGGAAAATGTCAAGTAATGCCTAATTCCCTACAAAGCTAAAGGGAAAGATCTCGGGCCAAATCCAATAGAGATAAGAGAATAATGGCCATACATTAAGAATAAGAGTTACTACAAGAAGATAAAGCTATACTCTTGGGTGAGATCCACTACACGCTGATCCATTACCCGCTGAGCATTAAGATGAGGTTACAACTTGACCCCACCACTATCTGGGTCAAGAATGGGTAATGAAAACTCATATGAGTAGATACTAAATAATGATAATCAGATTGGAGCGAATCAAAGGAGGTGAACAGCCAGACCACTCCAGCCAACCACCTGGACTATTAAGTACCTTGGTTATGGTTGTCATAAACTTGACCCAATAAAATACAAGAGCAACAACAGATGAGACCAACCATGCAAGTTGCTATGTAAATCACTACCCAAGTTGCCAATGCTACATCAACACCTCCGGGTCAAACCAAGTACAGTGCCAATTGGTAGCATCACTGTACCCCAACAACTATTAGCCATAACACAGTGCCTACCACACAGCAAGTCCCAGTAATGCACACCCCAGTTCAGAAGTTTGGTGCACAACAAGCAGTGTATCAAGGTGATTAACCTTATCGGCCACCGATGTATGGGATAGTTGCATCATGATAGAATGATCCAACAAGGATTGAAGAATGTCTTCTGAAGATGATACCTCTGACATTTTTAGCAAAGGATCAAATCTATTATGGCCATATATCTAGATAGGTTTATATGGGATGCAGTGCATTATTTATTTATGCTTATGATTATAGAGGATTCACATACCAGATTTTAATTTCTCGGGCCTTGACGGGATACCTTCTTGATTTAACCTGTCAATTGGAGTTATAGATATTGTTTCTTTAGTATTAGTCCTGATTATACCAATCTGAACCATTCTCATGATCGACAACATGAACAGAGATATGAACTGAATAAATAGTTAAATGTTTAATCATGTTGAGCGTACATCTTCTAATTTATACTTGATTTATTGATGTACGAAATCTTTCTCCAAATATACTCCTGTAGTGCCTGGACCAATAGCATTATATATTCGATAAAACCTATAACCATGAGGTTAAGAACTATAAAACCTCTATGCATTTGGACCACTGTGCAACGTAATGATCTTTGGATGCCGGTTGGATTACCATAGATTAACTCCTGATTCTCAAAACCTAGGTTCACTAAATAAAACAAGTGTCCTTGACCATACTGAATTTGAAAGAAAGAAATGAATTGTTTTGGATAAACATTCTGATTCTTACATTTCTCGACATCCATTGATAAGATGTTTAGTGATAATGAAATTATTTGGAAGGAAGATGATTAAATTCAGATAAGATTTATAGCCAAGAGACCTCCGATGAAGTAATGGAGGATCTATTTTGAGATTACTGAATTGGTGGATATGAATCATGTCTATAAAAGAGTGCATGCGACAAAAGTGAGAACTATCAAGAGTTGCCAGTAAAGAAATAGATAGCACTCTAGTGGAGTTAAAGATGGCTATATCAATATGTAATTTTGACAAGGTAGAAGATTCCTATAGGCAAACCTAAACGTGAACAACAAGGATAAAAGAAATATAAGCTAATGAGTGCAATATGAGATCTTGACGATAGTCTTTGAAAAATCATAAAGAGATGAAGAAACTAGGCAAGCTCTTAAGACCTTTATACCAGATTTCTCTAGTTTAAGCCATTTTGGGACTAAATATTGTTTTAGATGAGTATTATGAACAATGATTGAATCATATTAATGGATGGATGAAATTTGGACGCAACCTAATTAGACTTGAGATGGCAGACTTTAACGTCATCTTGGGGATAGACTGGTTGTCTCAACACTCTACAAAGTTATTAGGTGCATAGAAGAGGTTATCATTCAAGAATAAAGACGACATATAATTTAGTATTATTGGAAGTATGTTGCCTCAGACAAGAAAGCTGATCCTCACTATGCTAAAGGCCAAGAGATACTTTAAAGAGAAAGAAGTTGGATATATGGTATCTGTGGTATACGTTACCAAAGAAGCACCACAGATGGAAGGTATAGATGTGATGCGTAAATTTCCTGATGTGTTTCCAGGAGACTTACCTGGGGTTACCATCTGATCATGCGACTGAGTTCATCATCGACTTGTTACCAAGGATGGTACCTGTGTCAAAGGAACCTGTAGAGTAGTTCCTATGGAGTTGAAGAAATGGAGACTTAACTACAACAGTTATTAAACAAGGGTTCTAATTGGCTAAGTATTGCATCATGGGAAGTGCCAATGCAATTCATGAAGAATAAGGATGCTAAGTATTGCATCATGGGAAGTGCCAATGCAATTCATGAAGAATAAGGATGGTAGTGTAGTTTGTGTATAGACTACCGAGAACTAAACAAGCTCGCAGTCAAGAATCAATATCTACTACCTCAGATCAATGACTTGTTTAAATAGTTGCAAGGAGCAAAGGTATTTTCTAAGATTGATCTTCAGTCAAGATATCATCAGCTGAAGAATTTTGGACAGAAATATCTCAAAAATAGCTTTTAGAATCGGGATTGGGTAATTTTGAGTTCTCGATTATGACATTGGGATTAACCAATGCCCCTACGTCTTTTATGGAACTGATGAACTGGGTGTTTCATGACCTGTTGGACACGTCGGTCATAGTTTTCATAGATGACATTTTGGTTTATTCCTAGAATGAAGCAACTCATATAACGGATCTTAGAACAGCTTCACAACAGTTGAGAAGTGAAAAGCTTCATGTCAAGTCCAAGAAATATGAGACATGATAAAACAAAATGATCTTCTTAGATCACGTAGCATCATATAAAGGGATTAAAGTGGACCCTATTCAGATAGAAGCAATTGTATGGAATATTGTGAAGATCATAAGTTTCTTGGGATTAGCTGGTTATTACAGACGATTTTTGGAGGACCACTCTAAGATCGCAAAACCTCTTACCAAGCTAACCAGAACGGGAGATGAGTTTAAGTGGATTGACAAGTGTGAAGAATGATTGATATCAGCTCCCATCTTGAACGTTCCGGTACTAGGGAACCTTTTACCCTATCCACCGGAGCTTTCGGATTGGATATAGGATGCGGGTTGATGTAAGATAAATAAGCGATTTCATATGCTGAAAGAGCATGAGAACAGTTATCCAACTCATGATTGGAGTAAACAATTGTGATTCATGCAATCAAAACTTGGAGACATTATTTAAACGGAGAAGAATTTTAGATTAGATCGGATTACAAGTGTTTATTTATCTCTTCATTAGAAAGAGTTGAACATGAGGATAAGGAGATGGTTAGGAATACCTGAAGGATTAAGACTGTGATATTCAATGTCATCCAAGCAAGGCTAATGTAGTAGCTAAGGCCTTAAGCATAAAGGGAATTATGAAGTCCAAGGAAGGACTCAATATAAATGCTACCTTATGTTTCGCAGCAATAGATTTAGATTTGGAAGAAGAGTAACATAAAATAGTAACTCGTGATGATCCAATTGAGTAAGAACATATGGAGGGACTTAAGGAGAAATAATTCCTTGATTGCGTTCATTACATTTAAGATCATCTCGGAATCGATAAATGAAGTAAAAGTAGTAATTTTGTTAGATCTGTATATAAGAACGGTGCAAGAAGATTTAGAGAAAGAAAAACCTAACCCTGATTTACTTTGGATGCGGAGATAGTACTCAGATACAGAGGTAGATTTTGAATACCTGAAGAAAAAGATTTAGATGTCAAGAAGAGGATAATGATAAGAGCCATTGTACTCAATATACAGTACATCCTAGAGTACCAAGATGTATCATGACCTGAAGAGATTGTAAAGAGGAATGATAACAAAGGTGGTTAGTGCGTGTTCCAGTATCAGAATTATCAGCAAGTAAAGGCTGAAAGACAAAGACCAACATGGTTCACAGAAACAACTATCGAAGTCTAGAAGTGGAACTGCATTACAATGAACTATGTCACCGGTATACCACTGATTCCTAAATCGGTTGACGCAGTTTGGGTGATTGTTGATCGCCTTATGAAGATAGCTCATTCCATTGCTATACGACCTTGGTATGCTTTGGAGCGGCTAACTAATCGATATGTGGATAATATTGCTAGATTGAATGGTATGCATGAGAGCTTAGTGTTGGTCAGACGCTCATGCTTATCTCGAAGTTTTAGGAGGATTTACAGAAAACAATGGGAACAAAGTTGAAGTTTAGTACCGCATTTTACCTTAAACTGACGGACAGTCGGAGCGGACTATACAGATCCTAAGAGATTTGCTCCAAGTTGTGAAATTGATTTCTAGGAGCTTGAGTTGAGAAGTTACCGTGAATTGGAGTTGCTATTAAGCTACCATGTAAATGTCACCTATAAAGCATGGTACGGTAGAAATGTCAAATTCCTCTACTTTGGAATGAATTAGTGAATGAAGGATTTTAAGACATGCGTCTATTGAAGAAAACTATCGAGTGGCAGAAAAGATCAAAGAAAAGGGACAGGATAGCTCAAGTTGTCAGAATAGACACCAAGACCTTGAGTTCGCCATAAGTGACAAAGTGTTATTGAAGATATCACTTATGAGTAGCTTGAAACGATTAGACAAGAAGGGAAAGTTATATTCTCTATATGTGTTGAATCTTATAAACTTTGGAGAGACGTAGAATAGTTGCATATCAATTAGCGTTACCACTATCCATGTCTAGTGTGCATGATGTATTTCGTGTGTCTCTATTGAAGAAGTACATTAGAGATCCATATCAAAGGTAATGACCACGGAATCACTGGATTAGATAGAATGTTTGACTATTGAACTGGTACTAGCCTAGTTCACTAGTGGGAAGGTACAATGTTTCCAAAGCTGGGATAATTATTATATGAAGATAACACGGCAAAGACAAGACGTGGAGAAGAGTGCATAGGAGGAAGAAGATGCAATGCGAAAATAGAATTCCCACCTATTGACTCCGAAGTAAATTCAAATTTTGAGGATAAAATTTATTTTAAGGATTGGGGAGTTGTATGATTCGTATGTTTAAATTTCAAGGATGAAATTTCTTTTAAGGGTGGTGGAGTTGTAAGACCCATATCAAACTAACCCGGTCTTACCACCTTGAATCAGGTTACCCATCATGGTCGAGCCAAATGGACCAAGGGCGTGAAGGAGATCGTGATCCCAGGTATCAAATCGACCCAAAAACATTTAAATTAAGGGCAGGGTCGCATACCCACCAAGGGAGGAACCCCCAAGACAGAAAGTCAGTATAAGACCCACACTCTAAAAACCCGGTCTAACCTTGGTTTTGTGTCGTGACATGTCTTTCGATCATCATCGGGCCAGACGGGGCAAGCGGATAACAAACAGGTACAAAATCGGACTGAAGTCGACCAATTATACCTGATTTTAGGTATACCGATCGATGCTACCGGTCTTGGTACCGGTCGACCGGTATAGCCTGCACAGCTATGTGCGGAAATCTAGAAATTGGTCTCTCCGGGTCCCGCTTTCTTGATTTTGAATCCTAAAAGTTTACTAACCCTAGTAGGGTTACTAAACCCTATTT
This sequence comes from Protea cynaroides, assembly GCA_028583415.1. Classification (NCBI taxonomy): domain Eukaryota; kingdom Viridiplantae; phylum Streptophyta; class Magnoliopsida; order Proteales; family Proteaceae; genus Protea; species Protea cynaroides. The sequence goes on along the minus strand of CM053270.1, from coordinate 31,503,558 downwards.
CTAGGCTATAAATACACCCTTAAGCCTCCTCAAATAATTTCCATTGTCTCTGGCAAACCCTAGAGAAGAGAAAGAGGTGGAAAAGGAGAAGGAGCTAGGAGGAAGAAGAAGGAGCTGTCGTTACCGTTTGACGACGCTCTCATTACCCCTGTCAACGGTAAGTGTTTGAATCCATCTTCTTACCCTATGTTAGTTGTGTGGGTGGATCAATACCATGCAAAGTAGGTATTGATCTAAAACCCTAAATTGGCCAATAAACCCTAAGTTGCCGTCAAACCCTAAATTCAAGTTTCGAGATGATAGTCATCGAAACGAGACTCGAATGAGTTGGGGATAACTCTAACTCCAAGCCTAGACTTAGAATGGATAGGGGAAACCCTGAAAATCCATGGAGGATGATCGTCGGCAGTCGAAAAACCCATATATAGTCTTCCGGAGACATACAGGTCGACTATACCGGGTGCACATAGTGCGACCGGTATGTGCGACCGCTATCTCTCGGGAGCTTGTCTGTGGGGACCGGCTGACCATACTGGTCGCCAGTCTTTCCCACAGAGCTGCGAACGGTACATGCCACCGGTCAGCTCTGTGAGGGTATTTGTAACCCTGTTGGTTTCCGACCAACATGAAACCCTAAACAATATATTCTAATGAAACTCTAATAATATTGTAGGACTTTGTGACTTATCGTTTGGACCTTGCGACGTGGAGCAAGTTATCGAACGAGCGTCAGGTAAGGGAATCTGACCTAAACCTAATAATTAATGGACAGTAAATCGTTGTTAATCATAGAATATCTATGATGTGATGTTTGTGCATATTCACATGCCATCCTTTACTTTCAGTTATTATTACTGTTCATGCATTGATAGGATGTGATTGTTAGGCATGTGATTGTTTTCGTTAGTGTGTGGAGTGGGGCATGGGCCTGGGATCGCTCTTCACACTAGCACATTTTGTAGTATTCTGTCTTAACATGCTAGGTACGGGTGGGGTATCAGGGGAAGGTCGTGGTACGGTGGTCTCCGATATTGATGTTGTCCCGACCATTGTTATGTGGTACTGAGGATTCCGAGTCGACGCTGGCTTGTCCACGATGCTTTAGCTCTATCTCTATGTCGTAGGGAGTTATGTTGGGATAGGGTCTACCTGCGTTATGTTTTTATCCTAGTGAGTTAGTTGCGGATAGGGCATCAGGGGAGGTGTGGGATTGCCTTAGCTCTATCTCTATGCCGTAGACGGCTGTGCTGGGATTGAGCATACATTGTTGACATATATGATTGGTTAGTTGCGAGCCCAGTTTGCGAGCCCTGGCCAGTAGGTGCTTAGGTACTGGTATTGGAAGAGTATCAGGGGAGGTGCGGGTATACCTTAGCTCTATCTCTATTCCATGATGGGTGCATGTGGGTTGGTGGTAGTGTGATCTACTGTGCGATTCCACACACTCGTGTATAGAGGTGTGGGGGCCACCAAACCTTTCTATAGCACATTGCAAACTTAAAACCAGACCACAGCATAAAATGATTGTTACTAATGCATAATATTGTGAAACTGTCTGATTGTCTTACTGAGCTATGTTGTGAGCTCACCCTTTGTGCACATCTTGTTTTAGATATGGATGCAGGTTATACTCTGGATGATTATGTGAACGCTCCGGCGTATGGAGGTGTAGCTTGTCACACCCCAATTCTGATCCAACCAGAATGGTGTGGGTGAACCGCCATTGAACCAACGGTTCACACCAGGATCTCGGATAGGCCGTGTCCACCCATACAAACCATTACACATAACCACAATCAGAATATAAATATACAGCGGAAGACTTTAAATAGAATGAACTGAGTATCTATTGATAATTTAAATAAGTATCCCATTATTTAAATTCAAACACATAAAATAATAATCTTTTACATCACTTTAATCCACCCAAAAATAACTGAAAGAAATAAATAAAAATCCATCACAGGTACACGCAGAAAGGGCACTCGCATGAAGCATCATGCTCGTCCTCCCCTGCTTGTACATCCAAAGCAGCTACACCTCCGTACCATGGTGGTGGACACGGATACGCCCCCAGATACGCTGAAGGCAACGGAAACCGATGCGGTGGTGGTACATTCTATGCTTGGCCCCTTGGCCTTAGGCTACTCTGCACCGGTTGGGTAGTGTTAATTCCTCCTGACTCGGGCATATTTCCAGCGGGAACAGAACCTGCTGGCCTGAGCATCTTCAGTACTTCGCTCAGAAATTCCTTCTGTTGAGCCTGCATCTGGTAGACCAAGTTTGTAACAATGGTCTTAGAATTCCTGTGGGGTGGGCCCGGTAATTCTGTCGGTACTTCCGGGACATATTCTTCCTCCACTTCAGGACTGGTCTCTCTAACCTGGTCTTGCTCAGCTTGCTCTTCTTCTAGGCGCATCCTGGCCTGATGACGCTTCCGACCCCTTCGACCGTTTCCACCTGCCATCTCAGACTATTTATTTGGATCTGAGAAGAAGACATAACACGTGAGAACATCAATAATAGTAGTGTTAGTCTTGAATAATGCAGGAAAAAAATAGTCGAGAAGTAACATTTCAATTCACAAAATTTTAGAAATTTTTAATTAAATTTTCTGGCTCTTTGGGGCGTACCGGTCGCAACATACCGGTCGCACCCCTGTGGAACAGTATGCGGCCGGTATAGCCGACCGGTCAGAATTCAATTTCTGGCCGAGACATACCGGTCGCATGTCTAGGAGATACCGGTCGACACTCTGTATACAGTGTTGCGACCGGTATAGTCGACCTGTCAGAAAAGTTTTCTGACCGAGACATAGCGGTCGCACACCTGGGTTGATACCGGTCGACCGGTATAGGCATAACCGTCGACCGGTATGCCCAAAATGGCTTTAAAATCGCAAAAAAGTGAGATTTTTCTCACTATTCCAATTTCTTTCTTCTCCGGTGGCGATTCTTCTCTGGGTTCCGAGTTGCTACAGTCCAACCGGTGCCATTTGAAGCCGATTCCTTCTATTCAAGACCTAGCATATCATCTCCAGGTAGGTCTCTTCCCTCTCTCTTATATTTTTACCTATTTTCCATATCGTCTATATGTAGAATTTTAGGTTTTTCTTTGTTCGAGATGATTTAACTGTAGGAATTCTTTTCCTTTGGCTTGGAAAGGGTTCAGGGGCCCCCAAGAGCAAAAGCCCTCAACTAATTTGGGGTTCCACCAAACGGTTTTCCTAAAAATCAAATTTTTCATCTTTTGACCTAGGTTTTTCCCATTTTTTCGAAATTTCTTGATTTTTCTTAATTTCTTGAAATTTCTTGCAATTTCTTGTCATAATTGCTTATGATTGGTTTGTTGAAGAGTGTGGGGGTTACGTAAGTCCTCCTCCCCATGTTTTGGGTGAGTTCGAGGCTTTTTCTTGAATTATAGCCGTTGTGCTGCCGAAATTTTGAAAATTTTCGACAATTTCTAACTTTTCACTTGTTTCTCATTTGTTTTGCAGTTTAAATGGCTCCTAGACGTGCTCTTGGCAAGCGTCCCCACGACTCGAGTTCACGTGCCCCACAGCCACCAGTTCCCCAATTGGACGAGCAATGGTTCCGTTCTTTGGAAGCACAAGCTCGGTTCCCGTGGTTCGATAATAAGAATATAGAATCTGGGCGTCGGGTTAACTTGGAGCAGTTAGACCGATTCGACGTTCGAGCGGCTTTTGACAGGCTTGGTTGGTCGCCCGTCATCTCTTACACCTACACCACTCGTCCCAATCTGGTTAAGCATTTCTTTGCTAACCTGGAGTTGCACGGAAATGTGAACGATCCCAACCAAGGTAGGGATTTACGTATCTCTAGTTATGTCAAGGGTGTACACATCTCATTCAACACCCACCAGCTGGCCAACCTTCTAGGGGTTCCTAATGATGGAGACCTAGTGTATTGCCCTCCCAAAGCGAAGGGCTATCTGACTGAGGACCTGCGTCGAGAGATAGCTCATCAGATCCTTAACCCTGGGGCTCCTATGAAGGCGGCTAGCTTGAGACCTGTACCTCGGGTCTACAGTCGCATCATCCAGCACAACATCGTCCCCCAGAGCGGCCATTATAGTGAGTTGTCCCAGCTCACCCAGTACGTCACCTATTGCGTCTGCACAGGGGAGCGGATCTCACTTCCTTACCTCATCATCCGGACCATGCACCAGGCGACCCTGGCCGATCAGGCCAGTAACCTTCCCTACGGTCGTCTCATTACCTCCCTGTTACTTCGCCTGGGTGTGAGCATGAGAGGTGAGGTGACAGTCGAGGATACTATGACGTCCGACATAGACTGGGACGCCATTCAGAGGATGCAGATGGTTGATCTGCCCGTTAGTGACGACGAGTTGGAGGCTCGCCCTCGTCCACTTGGGAGAGTAGCAGCAGCAGCAGCAGCAGCAGCCGCGGCCAATGCGGCCTATGCGGCCGAGGTGAGTGATGACGACGATGACGATGTGGCTGGGGGAGCACCAGTGCCTGCCCCACAGCCTGCACCTGCACCACCACCATCTGTCTCTACAGCTGGACCCTCTCAGCCTCCTCCCGACTCAGTGTTGAGTATGTTCACTGAGATCAGGGACACCCAGAGGGTCATCCTGGAGTCTCAGCGAGAGATGGGTCAGGAGTTGGGACGCCTGGCTCGTAGTCTACAGGTGACTCAGGACCAGGTGCATTGGCTTAGGGTCGCATACGAGCAGGACTATGACATAGCGGACCCCATTCCTCCCAGGACTCCTACCCCATGATTTCCTATTTACTCTTCTTTTCACATGACGGTTTATATAACAGGATAACTTTTTGGTTTGTGGACTGTACCCTGTAGCACTATTACATTTGATACTATTTTTTTCTTGTTTAATGAAAGTTCATGGTTTTTCCTAACTAGTGTATGTGCACATATTAAGTTTCATATTTAGAGTAGTACATTATTCTCTTTCTTAGTCCGTCTCAGGTATCAAACAATGCTTAGGGTGTGTTTGTATTAAGATTTTTAAACTTCCTAACTCAGTTCATCGACCCAGTTAAGTGCAGCATGGTTTGTTGGAACAGAGCCCGAGGGCTCTGATACCAAGTTGTCACACCCCAATTCTGATCCAACGAGGATGGTGTGAGTGAACCGCCATTGAACCAACGGTTCACACCAGGATCTCGAATAGGCCGTGTCCACCCATACAAACCATTACACATAACCACAATCAGAATATAAATATACAGCGGAAGACTTTAAATAGAATGAACTGAGTATCTATTGATAATTTAAATAAGTATCCCATTATTTAAATTTAAACACATAAAATAATAATTTTTTACATCACTTTAATCCACCCAAAAATAACTGAAACAAATAAATAAAAATCCATCACAGGTACACGCAGAAAGGGCACTCGCATGAAGCATCATGCTCGTCCTACCCTGCTTGTACATCCAAAGCAGCTACACCTCCATACGCCGGAGCGTTCACATAATCGTCCGCAGTATAACCTGCATCCATATCTAAAACAAGATGTGCACAAAGGGTGAGCTCACAACACAGCTCAGTAAGACAATCAGACAATTTCACAAGATTATGCATAAGTAACATTCATTTTATGCTGTGGTCTAGTTTTAGGTTTGCAATGTGCTATAGAAAGGTTTGGTGGCCCCCGCACCTCTATTCACGAGTGTGTAGCATCGCACAGTAAATCACACTACCACCAACCCACATGCACCCATCATGGAATAGAGATAGAGCTAAGGTATACCCGCACCTCCCCTGATACTCTACCCATACCAGTACCTAAGCCCCTACTGGCCAGGGCTCACAAACTGGGCTCGCAACTAACCAATCCTATATGTCAACAATGTATGCTCTATCCCAGCACAGCCGTCTACGGCATAGAGATAGAGCTAGAGCGTGCAGGCCGGGCCGGAGACCACAATACCTCACATCCCCCTGATACCCTATCCGCAACTAACCCACTAGGATAGAAACAATACGCAGGTAGACCCTATCCCAACATAACTCCCTACGGCATAGAGATAGAGCTAAAGCATCGTGGACAAGCCAGCGTCGTCTCAGAATCCTCAGTACCACACAACAATGGCCGGGACAACATCAATATTGGAGACCACCGTACCACGACCTTCCCCTGATACCCTACTCGTACCAAGCATGTTAAGATAAAATACTACAAAAGGTGCTAGTGTGAAGAGCGATCCCAGGCCCATGCCCCACTCCACACACCAACGAAAACAATCACATGCCTAACAATCACATCCTATGAATGCATGAACAATAATAATAATAACTGAAAGTAAAGGATGGCATGTGAATATGCACAAACATCACATCATAGATATTCAATGATTAACAACGATTTACTGTCCATTAATTATTAGGTTGAGGTCAGATTCCCTTACCTGATGCTCGTTCGATAACTTGCTCCACGTCGCAAGGTCCAAACGATAAGTCACAAAGTCCTACATAATATTAGGGTTTCATTAGAATATATTGTTTAGGGTTTTATGTTGGTCGGAAACCAACAGAGATCACAACCTACCCTCACAGAGCTGACCGGTTGCATGTACCGGTCGCAGCTCTGTGGGAAAGACTGGTGACCGGTATGGTCAGCCGGTCCCCCACAGATAACCTCCTGAGAGGTAGCGGTTGCAACATACCGGTCGCACTATGTGCAACCGGTATAGTCGACCGGTATGTCTCCGGAAAACCATACATGGGTTTTTCGACTGCCGATGATCATCCTCCATGGATTTTCAGGGTTTCTTCTATCCATTCTAAGTCTAGGCTTTGAGTTAGAGTTATCCCCAACTCATTCAAGTCTCGTTTCGATGAATAGCATCTCGAAACTCGAATCTAGGGTTTGACGGCAACTTAGGGTTTATTGGTCAGTTTAGGGTTTTAGATCAATACCTACTTTGCATGGTATTGATCCACCCACACAACTAACATAGGGTAAGAAGAGGGATTCAAACACTTACCATTGACAGGGGTAGCGTGAGCTTCGTCGAACGGTAATGGCGGCTCCTTCTTCTTCCTCCTAGCTCCTTCTCCTTTTCCACCTCTTTCTCTTCTCTAGGGTAGGCGAGAGACAATGGAAAGGATTTGAGGAGGGTTAAGGGTGTATTTATAGGCTAAAAATAGGGTTTAGTAACCCTACTAGGATTAGGAAACTTCTAGGATTCGAAATTAGGAAAGCGGGACCCGCAGAGACCAATTTCCAATTTCCCGCACATAGCTGTGCAGGCCATACCGGTCGACCGGTACCAAGACCGGTACCATCGACCAGTATAACTAAAATTAGGTATAATTGGTCAACTTCGGTCCGATTTTGTACCTGTTTGTTATCCGCTTGCCCCGTCTGGCTCGGTGATGATCGGAAGACCTGTCATGACACAAAACCAAGGTTAGACCGGGTTTTCAGAGTGCGGGTCTTACATAGCTGCTCTGGATGTACAAGCAGGGGAGGACGAGCATGATGCTTCATGCGAGTGCCCTTTCTGCGTGTACCTGTGATGGATTTTTATTTATTTGTTTTAGTTATTTTTGGTTGGATTAAAGTGATGTAAGAGATATTATATTATGTGTTTGATTTGAATAATTGGATACTTTATTTAAATTATCAATAGATACTCGGTTCATTCTATTTAAGTCTTCCGCTGTATATTTATATTCTGATTGTGGTTATGTGTAATGGTTTCTATGAGTGGACACGGCCTATTCGAGATCCTGGTATGAACCGTTGGTACAATGACGGTTCACTCACACCGTTCTAGTTGGATCAGAATTGGGGTGTGACAACTTGGTATCTGAGCCAGGTTGGGCTCTGTCTACAGACTATATTGCACTTAACTGAGTCGATGAACTAAGTGAGGAGAAAATTAAAAATCTTAATACAAACGCACCTTAAGCATTGTTTGATACTTGAGACGGACTAAGAAAGAGAATAATATATTATTTTAAATATGAAACTTAACATGTGCACATACACTAGTTAGGTGAAACCATGAAACTTTCATTAACTAAGAAAATGAGTATCTGATAAATAGTGCTACAGGGTACAGTCCACAAACCGGACAGTTACCCTGTTATATATACAACAGTCATAAGAAAGAGAAAGTAAAAACGGAAAATCATGGAGTAGGGGGCCTAGGAGGTATGGGGTCCGCTATATCATAGTCTCTCTCGTAAGCGACCCTGAGCCAGTACACCTGATCCTGTGTGACTCGGAGGCTACGAGTCAACTGTGCTAAGTCACGGCTCATCTCCCGTTGAGCGTCCCTGAGCTCCATAAACATACCCATCACTGAGTCGGGAGGAGGCTGAGATGGTCCAGCTGTAGGGACAGATGGTGGTGGTGCAGGTGCAGGCTGTGGGACAGGCACTGGTGCTTCCCCAGCCATATGGTCATCGTCGTCATCACCTATCTCTGCCGCATAGGGCGCATTGGCCGCGGCTACTGCTGCTGCTGCTGCCGCTGCTACTCTCCCAAGTGGACGAGGGCGAGCCTCCAACTCGTCATCGCTGACCGGCAGATCAACCATCTGCATCCTCTGAATGGCGTCCCAATCTATATCAGACGTCATAGTGTCCTCAACGGTCACCTCGCCTCTCATGCTCACGCCCAGACGACGTAACAGGAAGGTGATGAGACGACCATATGGGAGGTTACTGGCCTGATTGGCCAGGGTCGCCTGATGCATGGTCCTAATGATGAGGTATGGGAGAGAGACCCGCTCCCCAATGCAGATACAGTAAGTGATGTACTGAGTGAGCTGGGATAACTCACTATAATGGCCGCCCTGGGGGACGATGTTGTGCTGGATGATGCGACTGTAGACCCGGGGTATAGGTCTCAAGCTAGCTGCCTTCATAGGAGCCCCAGGGTTGAGGATCTGATGAGCTATCTCTCGATGCAGGTCCTCAGTCAGATAGCCCTTCGCTTTGGGAGGGCAATATACTAGGTCTCCATCATTTGGAACCCCTAAAAGGTCGGCCAGCTGATGGGTGTTAAAGGAAATGGGAACACCCCGGACATAACTGGAGATACGTAAATCCCTACCTTGGTTGGGATTGTTCACATCTCCATGCAGCTCTAGGTTAGCAAAGAAATGCTTAACCAGGTTTGGACGGGTGGTGTCGGTGTATGAAATGACTGGTACCCACCCAAGCGCGTCAAACGCCGCTCGCACGTCGAACCGGTCTAACTGATCCAAGTTAACCCGACGCCCGGATTCTATGCTCTTATTATCGAACCACGGGAATCGAGCTTGTGCCTCAAGAGAACGAAACCAGTGCTCGTCAAGCCGAGAAACTGGTGGCTGGGGAGCACGTGAACTCGAGCCATGGGGACGCTTGCCAAGAGCACGTCGGGGAGCCATTTAAATCTGCAAAACAAAAGAAAACAAAATAAAAAGTTAAATTTTGTTGAAATTTCGGCAGCATAACGGCTATAAATTGGGAAAAAGCCTCGAACTCACCCAGAAACATGGGGAGGAGGACTTACGTAACCCCCACACTCTTCAACAAACCAATCACAAGCAATTAAAATAAGAAATTTCAAGAATTTAAGAAAAACCTAGGTTAAAAAGTGTAAAAATTCGATTTTTATCAAAACCTTTCGGTGGAACCCCAAATTGGTTGAGGGCTTTTGCTCTTGGGGGTCCCTAAACCCTTTCCAAGCTGAAGAAAAAGAATTCCTACGGTTAAAACATCTCGAACAAGGAAAAACCTAAATTTCTACATATAGACGATATGGGAAACTTGTAAAAATATGAGAGAGAGGGAAGAGACCTACCTGGAGACGATGTTCCACGCTTGGAATGGAAGAAATCGGCTTCTAAAAGTACTGGCCGGACTGTAGCAACTCAATTGGACAGAGAAGAATCGCCACCGGAGAGAAGGAAGAAAGAAAAGTGAGAAAATTTCTCACTTTTTCGCGATTTAAAGCCAGTTTTGGGCATACCGGTCGACGGTTATGCCTATACCGGTCGATCGGTATCACCCCAGGTGTGCGACCGCTATGTCTCGGTCAGAATTAAAATTCTGACCGGTCGATTATACCGGTCGCAACACTGTATACAGAGTGTCGACCGGTATCTCCTAGACATGCGACCGCTATGTCTCGACCAGAATTTTAATTCTGACCGGTCGACTATACCGGTCGTAGCACATTCCACAGGGGTGCGACCGGTATGTTGCGACCGGTACACACCAAAGAGCCAGAAAAAAATTGAATTTAAAATTTCTAAAATTGTGTAAATTGAAATGTTACTTCTCGACTATTTTCCCTTGCATTATTCAAGACTAACACTACTATCATTGATGTTCTCACGTGTTATGTCTTTTTCTGAGATCCAAATAAAAATAATCTGAGATGGCAGGCGGGAACGGTCGAAGGGGGCGAAAGCGTCATCAGGCCAGGATGCGCCTAGAAGAAGAACAAGCTGAACAAGACCAGGTTAGAGAACCATGTCCTGAAGTGGAGGAGGAATAGGTCCCGGAAGTACCAACAAATTTACCTGGCCCACCTCACAGGAATTATGAGACCATTGTTACAAACTTGGTCTATCAGATGCAGGCTCAACAGAAGGAATTTCTGAGCGAAGTACTGAAGATGCTCAGGCCAACAGGTTCTGTTCCCGCTGGAAATACGCTCGAGTCAGGAGGAATTAATACTACCCAACCAATGCAGAGTAGCCCAAGGCCGAGGGGCCAAGCACATAACGTACCACCACCGCATCGGTTTTCGTCGCCTTCTACGTACCCGGGGGCTTATCCGTATCCACCACCATGGTACGGAGCAGACACACAGGGACAGTATGATCTGAGCAGGTCAGTGGATAGATTCTTGAAGTTGAAACCTTCATCGTTCACGGGCAGGACAGGGAAACCATTGTGGCCAGCACAGTGGGTTGCTGAAATGGAAAAGAACTTCCGACTGATGACTTGTACTGAGGAGGAAAAGGTTTTGTTTGCCACTCATATGTTGAAGGAAGATGCAAATGCTTGGTGGAATTCTACACGAGCATATCTGGAGACTAAGTACACACTGGTTGATTGGGAAGTGTTTAAAGCGGTTTTCTTCGACAAGTATTTTCCAAAGAGTTTCAAGGATCAGATGGAGAGAGAGTTTCTCAATCTGCAACAGTCTCAGTCGACCGTAGACGCCTATCAGCAGAGGTACGAAGAGATATTTTTCTTCGCACCGGACAGTATGCAAGAGGAGGAGACCAAGACCCGTAGGTTCACCATGGGACTACGTGGAAGCATCAGAGAGCACCTTTTGGGTCTGGACAAGAAGACCTACAACGAGGCTGTGTAGGTTGCGAGGGTGATAGAGTCCAGTCAGAGGGACAGCTTCTTCGCTCAGAATAGGGGAGTGAAGAGATCCGCTGGTGAGAGTTTGGGTGGCAGTAATACTAGACCATTCCGCCCATACAGGGCACAGACCGCTACAGCACCTGCGAGAAACAACCCGGCACCACCTGTGCCACAGTTCGCTGGACACAACCCAAATATCAAATGTTATAAGTGTCAGTAGCTGGGACATGTTGCAAGGAACTGCACTCTACCTAAGAAGCAAGCTCCCCAGCAAGGAAAAGTGTATGCGGTCACCACTGAAGAGGCAGCCGCATCACCTGATGTGGTAACTGGTACGACTCTATCCCTTACTATTTGGATTATTCTTTCAGTTTGCATGAGCATGTAGAACTAAGGGGCTGTAAATTCCAGGAATTGTAAATGTAGCTGGTCTACCCGCCAGAGTATTATTGGACTCTGGGGCCACGCACTCCTTTGTTTCTATTTCTTTTGGGAAGCGAATGGAGTTACCAATCATGCATTTGAACCCAAGCTTGATAGTTCGCTCTCCACTAGGAGTCGAAGTGGCTCTGACCGAATATTATGGACCATGTACTGTATGTATTGAGGGCCGAGACTTAAAAGCAAGCCTAGTAATACTTGAGATGAAAGATTTTGATGTCATTTTGGGGATGGATTGGCTAGGCCATCATTCGGCCGTCCTTTTATGTGGTAAAAGGAAGCTTGTGCTTAGTGACAAAGAGGGAAGGGAATATAGTTTCGCTGGGATCAAGCTATCTAGAAAGCGGAAGCTGATCCTCTCCGCCCTAAAAACTAAGAGATGCTTGGAGAAAGGGGGAGTGGGTTATCTAGTATCTGTAGTCGATCTCACGGCAGAGTCACTCAAGATGGAAGATATAGATGTGGTTCGGGAGTTCCCAGATGTGTTCCCAGAGGAGCTTCCAGGTTTACCACCAGAGAGGGCTACAGAATTTGTGATAGACCTTATGCCAGGTTCGGCGTCGGTGTCTAAAGCACCATACAGGATGGCCCCGACCGAGTTAAAGGAGTTGAAGACCCAATTACAAGAATTGCTAGATAAGGGCTTCATATGACCTAGTATATCACCTTGGGGAGCACCTGTATTATTAGTCAAGAAGAAGGATGGAAGTGTACGGCTATGTATTGACTACCATGAGCTGAACAAGTTGACGATCAAGAATCGGTATCCTTTGCCTAGAATCGATGATCTGTTCGATCAGCTGCAGGGTGCAAAGGTTTTCTCGAAGATCGATCTCCGATCGGGGTATCACCAATTGAAGATCAAGGCCAGAGATATTCCGAAGACTGCTTTCAAGATGAGGTATGGGCATTATGAGTTTCTAGTTATGTCTTTCGGGTTGACCAATGCTCCAACATCGTTTATGGAACTGATGAACCGAGTGTTCCATGATATGTTGGACACTTCGGTCATCGTATTCATCGATGACATATTGATTTAGTCTAAGGACATGGAGACTCATACAGCGCATTTGAAGGCAGCCTTACAATGGCTGAGAGATGTGAAGCTTTATGCAAAATTCAAGAAGTGCGAGTTTTGGCTGAAGGAAGTGACTTTCTTGGGCCATGTTGTATCTGGAGACGGTATCAAGGTTGATCCAAGTAAGATAGCTTCTATAGTAGGATGGGAAGCACCAAAATCTGTTGCGGAGATTCGTAGTTTCCTTGGGTTGGCTGGTTATTATAGAAGATTCGTGGAAGATTACTCCAGGATCGCTGTTCCACTCACCAGATTGACCAAGAAAGGAGAGAAATTCATATGGACAGATGAGTGCAAGAAGTGATTTCTGACTTTGAAGTCAAGACTGGTCTCTGCACCTATCTTGACCATCCTAGAACCAAGCGTACCGTTTACCTTATATACGGATGCTTCAGGGTTGGGAATTGGGTGTGTTCTGATGCAAGGAGAATAGGTGATTGCTTATGCATCAAGACAGTTAAAAGAGCATGAGAAGAACTATCCTACGCATGACTTGGAGCTGGCAGCGGTTATTCATGCAATCAAGACGTGGAGACACTACTTGTACGGTGAGAAGTTTTAGATCAAGTTAGATCACAAGAGCTTAACTTATCGTTTCACTCAGAAGGATCTGAATATGAGACAGAGGAGATGGCTGGAATTGTTGAAAGATTATGATTGCGACATGCCGTACCATCCGGGTAAAGCAAATGTGGTGGCTGACGCCTTAAGCAAAAAGTGGGCATCGAAACCTGAGGTAGGACCAAGTACAAATGCCACATTATGTGCCGCAGCCTCAAGTTCAATCGAAGGTGAGGAAGAACATATTATCGAAACTGCAGAAGATCCAGTCGAGCAAGGCTTGATTCATAAGTTCACTATGATGTTTGCCGCATTGAAGATCTCACCGGGTCTAATTGATGAAGTCAAGGTAGCAATCCTACAGGATCCACATCTCAAGACAGTGCAGGAAGACTTAGAGAAGGGTACGTGCAATTCTGACTTTACCTTGGAATCAGACATGGTACCCAAGTATCGCGGACGGTTATGTATACCTGAGAGCGAAGACTGCGATATCAGAGGTCGAGTTATGACTGAAGCTCATTACACTCCATATTTGGTACATCCTGGAAGTACCAAGATGTACCATGATCTGAGAAGACTATATTGGTGGAGGGGTATGAAAGCAGATATAGCTCGTTTCGTGTTCCAATGTCTGAATTGTCAACAAGTTAAAGCGGAAAGGCAAAGACCCGCAGGTTTACTATAGCCGTTACCAGAACCTGCATGGAAGTGGGATTGTATCACCATAGATTTCGTCACTGGCTTACCTTTGACACCAAGGTCAGTGGATGCAGTTTGGGTTATAGTAGATCGACTCACCAAGACAGCTCGATTTATTGCAGTTAGACCTCAGTATACCATGGAGAAACTGGCCAAGCTATATGTTGATAATATAGTCGGACTTCATGGCGTTCCAGAGTAAGTATAGTATCTGACAGAGATCCCCGTTTTACATCAAAGTTCTGGGAAGGATTACAGAAAGCTATGGGAACAAAGTTGAAGTTCAGTATAGCTTTTCACCCTTAGACGGACGGACAGTCAGAGCGAACTATTCAAATTTTGGAAGATATGCTCCAAGCTTGTGCATTAGATTTCAAAGGAGCTTGGGATGAGAAGCTATCACTTATGGAGTTTGCTTACAACAACAGTTATCAGGCTACAATTCAGATGGCCCCGTATGAAGCACTCTATGGGAAGAAGTGTCGTACACCTCTGTTATGGAATGAAGTGGGGGAAAGAAGAATTGTAGGACCGGAGTTTGTTGAAGAAACTTCCCGAGTGATTGATCAGATCAAAGAGAGAGCAAAGACAGCTCAAGTTTGACAGAAGCACTATGCGGATAATCGACTCGAGATCTGGAGTGTGTAGTGGGTGACAAAGTATTCTTGAAGGTATCACCGGTGCAAGGTCTGAAACGGTTTGGTAAAAAGGGGAAGCTATGCCCCAGGTATGTGGGATCATATGAGATATTGAATCGACGTGGTAATGTAGCATATCAATTGGCTCGACCACCATCTATGTCTAGCGTTCATAATGTATTCCATGTATCATTACTGAAGAAGTATGTCAGAGATCCATCGCATATCTTGATCGCTGATCCTCCAGACTTGACTGAAGACTTAACTTTTGAAGTGGTGCCTGTAATGCTCTAAGGCCGAAAAGTTCAGCAACTTCGAACCAAGGATATCCACTATGTGAAAGTGCATTGGAGAAGCCAAAATGTAGAGGAAATTACTTCGGAAGAAGAGAGCGCGATGAGGAAGGAATACCCTAACCTTTTTGACGATCAAGGTACGTTCAAATTTTGAGGCCAAAATTTATTTTAAGGGTGGGGAAGTTGTAGAACCTACATGCAAATTTTGGGACGAAATTTCTTTTAAGGGTGGTGGAGTTGTAAGACCCGCACTCTGAAAACCCGGTCTAACCTTGGTTTTTTGTCGTGACAGGTCTTCCGATCGTCATCAGGCCAGACGGGGCAAGCGGATAACAAATAGGTACAAAATAGGACCGAAGTCGACCAATTATACCTGATTTTAGGTATACCGGTCGATGGTACCGGTCTTGGTACCGGTCGACCGGTATAGCCTGCACAGCTATGTGCGGGAATATAGAAATTGGTCTCTGCGGGTCCTGCTTTCCTGATTTCGAATCCTAGAAGTTTCCTAATCCTAATAGGGTTACTAAACCCTATTTCTAGCCTATAAATACACCCTTAAGCCTCCAAAAATCCTTTCCATTGTCTCTGGCAAACCCTAGAGAAGAGAAAGAGGTGGAAAAGGAGAAGGAGCTAGGAGGAAGAAGAAGGAGCCGCCGTTACCGTTTGACGACGCTCTCATTACGCTTGTCAACGGTAAGTGTTTGAATCCATCTTCTTACCCTATGTTAGTTGTGTGGGTGGATCAATACCATGCAAAGTAGGTATTGATCTAAAACCCTAAATTGGCCAATAAACCCTAAGTTGCCGTCAAACCCTAGATTCGAGTTTCGAGATGATAGTCATCGAAACGAGACTCGAATGAGTTGGGGATAACTCTAACTCCAAGCCTAGACTTAGAATGGATAGGAGAAACCCTGAAAATCCATGGAGGATGATCGTTGGCAGTCGAAAAACCCATGTATGGTCTTCCGGAGACATACCGGTCGACTATAACGGGTGCACATAGTGCGACCGGTATGTGCGACCGCTATCTCTCAGGAGGTTGTCTGTGGGGACCGGCTGACCATACCGGTCGCCAGCCTTTCCCACAGAGCTGCGACCGGTACATGCCACCGGTCAGCTCTGTGAGGGTATTTGTAACCCTGTTGGTTTCCGACCAACATGAAACCCTAAATAATATATTCTAATGAAACCCTAATAATATTGTAGGACTTTGTGACTTATCGTTTGGACCTTGCGACGTGGAGCAAGTTATCCAACGAGCGTCAGGTAAGGGAATCTGACCTAAACCTAATAATTAATGGATAGTAAATTGTTGTTAATCATTGAATATCTATGATGTGATGTTTGTGCATATTCACATGCCATCCTTTACTTTCAGTTATTATTACTGTTCATGCATTGATAGGATGTGATTGTTTTCGTTAGTGTGTGGAGTGGGGCATGGGCCTGGGATCACTCTTCACACTGGCACCTTTTGTAGTATTCTGTCTTAACATGCTTGGTACGGGTGGGGTATCAGGGGAAGGTCGTGGTATGGTGGTCTCCGATATTGATGTTGTCCCGGCCATTGTTATGTGGTACTGAGGATTCCGAGTCGACGTTGGCTTGTCCACAATGCTTTAGCTCTATCTCTATGCCATAGGGAGTTATGTTGGGATAGGGTCTACCTGCGTTATGTTTCTACCCTGGTGAGTTAGTTGCGGATAGGGCATCAGAGGAGGTGTGGGATTGCCTTAGCTCTATCTCTATGCCGTAGACGGCTGTGCTAGGGTAGAGCATACATTGTTGACATATAGGATTGGTTAGTTGCGAGCCCAGTTTGTGAGCCCTGGCCTGTAGGGGCTTAGGTACTGGTATGGGTAGAGTATCAGGGGAGGTGCGGGTATACCTTAGCTTTATCTCTATTCCATGATGGGTGCATGTGGGTTGGTGGTAGTGTGATCTACTGTGCGATGCCACACACTCGTGTATAGAGGTGCGGGAGCCACCAAACCTTTCTATAGCACATTGCAAACTTAAAACCAGACCACAGCATAAAATTATTGTTACTCATGCATAATATTGTGAAACTGTCTGATTGTCTTACTGAGCTGTGTTGTGAGCTCACCCTTTGTGCACATCTTGTTTTAGATATGGATGCAGGTTATACTGTGGATGATTATGTGAACGCTCCGGCGTATGGAGGTGTAGCTGCTCTGGATGTACAAGCAGGGGAGGACGAGCATGATGCTTCATGCGAGTGCCCTTTCTGCGTGTACCTGTGATGGATTTTTATTTATTTGTTTCAGTTATTTTTGGTTAGATTAAAGTGATGTAAGAGATATTATATTATGTGCTTGATTTGAATAATTAGATACTTTATTTAAATTATCAATAGATACTCGGTTCATTCTATTTAAGTCTTCCGCTGTATATTTATATTCTGATTGTGGTTATGTGTAATGATTTGTATGAGTGGACACGGCCTATTCGAGATCCTGGTATAAACCGTTGGTTCAATGACGGTTCACTCACACCGTTCTGGTTGGATCAGAATTGGGGTGTGACAGTCAGACCCCCTGTTTTACAGAGTGGGTCGGACACTTTAAGATTTAGGGGTCGACGGGATCATCGACCCTCAGTTGCCGCCAGAAATTGAAATTAGGAAAGTTTCCTAATTTTGGTTGGACTCTTTCCAAATCTCAATGGGACTTATTTTAGGAGTTTCTACTCTATAAATAGGACGTCCCTAAGCCTCTTTCACTCCTTTTACAACCCTAATTGAATTGAGAGAAAGAGAAGAGAAGGAAGAGAAGCAAGAAGAGAAGCAAGGAAGAGAAGAAAGCAAAAAGGAGAAGAGTTGCAGAGAAGGAGTATTCTTCTCAGGTATGGATACTAATTCCATGAGTTTCTACAGACCTTAGGTTAGGTAATGAAGAGAGTATGATCTTGGAGAATCCCATACCATCAACCCATGGTTAGGTTTTCATGGAAAACCATGGGGGAATTCATGAAAGCTATATAGGTGAATGATTCATGGTTTTAGACCATAGAATGTGTGTAGAATGGACTTTAGGAGCAAGCCATAGGAACCCAAACACGAAGAATGGACTGAAAGGAAGAAAATTGACCAAAACCCACAGGGGGTCGCACAGGGGGTCGATGGCCAATCGACCCTACCAGACCCTGAGCATCGACCCCCAGTGTTCGGAAGTCCAGAATAGGGGGGTTGCACTAGGGATCGATCATGACTCCGACCCTACCTCCGACCCCTAGTTAAAAACATGGATTTTAAATTCAGAATTAATTCTAATTAAATTCTATCGACTTTGTTAGGTATTCTAGCAATATAATAACAATATAAAGGTGATTTTGAAGTTCGAAAGAGGATCTATTAGCAAACTGAGGTGAGGAAACAAGACCTACATTAATTGGTTAATAATAAACTACTTTTATTTTCTTTAGTCCAATGTCATGCTTGATTCTATGCGAATATGCTTCTAATGTGCATTCAACATCTCATCCAATCTTTTTAGGGTAATTGACACATACCACCCCTGTACTTTAACCCGATTCCAGATAATTTAATAAGTTGCTAAACCGGACGAGTTACCCCCTGGTTCAACCATTCTTAAACAAAGAGTAAATATACAATTTTACCCCTTGGTCCAACCATTCTTGATTTTTTCCTCTTTCCTTTCCTTTATTCTTCTTCCTCTCCCGACTGAAAGAGAAGACCAAAGGAAAAAAGCGAAGAGGTCGATTGAAGGAGAAAGAGGTCAATTGAAGGAGACGACGATTGAAAAGACAGAAGATCTGAGGCGTTGGAAGATCATAAAATCTCGCCAGAAAATCAGAAATTGTTTTCGGTTGTTCTTGCGGTAAGTTGACGATATCGTTTCCTTTCTTAGGAAATGATGACGAAGTCCCATTCTACATCCATTAAAGACAGAGACGGCAGCGAGTTCGATAGTGCCAACATGGCCAGCGACGGTACTAATGTCTTGCCCGTTCAGTTGTAGAAAACCCACTGCATCGCCTTGGTTCCTCTCTTCATTCGGGAGCACTCGATCCACTTTCGTGTGAATATTTATATTTTTTTGACAGTCATCGCAGTTGCCGGAGAAGAAGAAGAATTTGCTTCAAAGCAACCTGCAACCTGCAAAGGGTATTTTGGTCATATTCAAGAGAATAAATAGGTTAAACTGTAAGGCTCGATTGGTTCGTCAATATGGTGTAAATTAAAGGGTGGTATTCGTCCAGTTCAGCAACTTAATAAATTATTTGGAATCGGGTTAATGTGCAGGGTGGTATGTGTCAATTACCCATATTTTTATTACTTGTTCATGCATATTTACTTTATTGTTTATAACATGATGATGGTAATGATGATAGGAATAGGCATGTGAATGATTGTGTTTGGCCAGTGTATATTGTCCAGGTAGGGATGGTATCAATTGGTACAGCCATGACCGTTCTTCATGGGGTATATATTGTGCCATGGTCTACTCAAGTCATGTCCACTGATGTCGTCGTATCGCCATTACCTTAGCAGAACTATTGCGACGTAGGGCATCAAGGAGGGTCTCGGTCTTTGAGTCCTATACTCTATCGGGGGGCCTTAGCCTTATCTCTACGGGTGCTCTGAGGGATGCTGGGGTGAGGGCTTGGATACATTGTTTGACATTAGGATTGGTTAGTTGCGAGCCCAGTTTGCAACCCTAGACACCAGGGGTTTATTTGTTGGTATGGTATCAACCAGTACAGCCATGCCGTTTTCATGGGGTATATATTGTGCCATTCTGGGTGCTGTGGGCGACGGTGAGAGGTTCATCGGGCGTATCCACACTGTCGTGTATAGAAGTGCGGCGGCCACCTATCCTTTCTATAGCACATTGCAAACTATAAAACAGACCACAGATATGAATTGAATGCATGCATATGATTGTTGCAATGTTTTGTTTACTCATTGAGCTCAAGTTGGAGAGCTGACCCTCGCACACATAATTCTTTTTAGTTTCTGATGTTGCAGGTACTATGATTGAAGATTTTTTTCTACATGCCAACATATGGACGGGTGGAGGCTATGAATGAGTAAGTTGTGGAGAACGAACATGGTTTGTTAAGCGAGCGTTGCAACGGTGGATACGTTTAGTGTTTAGTTTTCGTATTTGGATATTGTAATATGTATTAAGTTATGTTTTGGTTACATGGAAATAAATGGAATATTAATTATTTATGATGATTAGACCTCAGTTCATTATCTAAAAAAATTCCACTATTTATTTTATTACCTCTGATTAATGTAGTATATGTTTTGGTTTATCATATGTAGGATAGCCTATTCTGAGAACCTGGTTGAACCGTTGGTTTATTGACGGTTCATCACACCATTCTGGTTGGAGCAGAATTTGGGGTGTGACACTTTTTCATCTTCAATCCAAATTTTTCCTGAGTCGATTCCTCGGCTCATCACTTGGGTTCATCCTATGATTATTATATGGCCATTATTTATAGTTTCTCATTAACCATTATCCCTAATCTCTTTTCTCATCGTTTTTCTTAGAAATTCCATAACCGAAATCGTTGCATTATTTTCAACACAACAACTTGATAAAAGGAACCTATCCTATCTGATCTAGCCTACAGAGTCAAGTCCATACCTTAAGCTTGCTGTAAGGAGATAAAACTTTTCTCTTCAAAACCTTCTTCTCCAAGATTCTTCTCCAAATCTCCTTCTTCCCCTTCTCTTCTTTTATCTTTCTCTCTTAAGTTTAGGGTTTCAATTTGAGTTCTAAAATAGTGAGAGATGCTAAGAAACGTCCCTTATATAGAGGGAAAAATTCCATATAAAGTCCCACTTAGATTAGGAAAGAACCCCTCAAATTAGGAAAGTTTCCTAAACACGGAGTCAGTTCAGCATCGCATGGTCGCACGTGTGGTCGCAGAACCCGTTGACCACACACCTTAAAACGTGTGACCACACATTGTGTGGTCTCATGTGTGGTCTCATGGTGTGGTCTCATGTGTGGTCTCATGTATCGACCATACGTACCGACCACACGTATCAACCACACCTGCTATCACATGACCAAAATTTTTTGGTTTTCAATTTTTGATTGGTTGCTTCCACAAGATCTATAACGGTCAACCACACCAACTAAATTTGACTCGTTGCTTACCTTATCTTGTGGTTTCTTCATACAACTGTTTCACTTGAGCCGATTATGAATGGAAGACAAGTCACGAGACAAGAATGTAAGGTTAGACCAGGTTTGTGGCGTGCAGGTCTTACAACTCCACCATCCTTAAAAGAAATTTTGTCCTCAAAATTTGAACGTACGGATCTTACAACTCCCCCATCTCTAAAATAAATTTTGTCCTCAAAATTTGATTTTACTTCGGAATCAATAGGTGGAAATACTGTTTTCGCATTACATCTTCTTCTTCCCACACAATCCTCTTCCCATCTTGGCTTTGCCAAGTTACCTTCATATAATAATTATCCTAGCTTTGGAAATGTTGTACCTTCCAACTAGTGAACTAGGCTGATACCACTTTAATAGTTGAATCTTCTATCTAATCCAATGGATCAGTGGTCAATACCTTTGATATGGATCTCCAACGTACTTCTTCAATAGAGACACGCGAAATACGTCATGCGCACTTGACATGGACAACGGTAATGCTAGTTGATATGCAACTTTTCTACGTCTCTCTAAAATTTTTATGAGGTCCAAAACATATATAGGATACAACTTTTCCTTCTTGTTGAATCGTTTTAAACCATGCATAAGTGATATCTCCAAAAACACTTTGTCAGTTATGGCGAACTCAAGGTCTTGGTGTCTCTTCTAACAAATTTGAGCTATCTTGGCCCTTTTCTTTGATCTTGTCTGCCACTCGACAGGTTTCTTCAATAAACTCAGATCTTATAATTCCTAATTCTCCAACTTCATTCCAAAACAAAGGAATTCGACATTTCTACCATACCATGCTTCATAGGTGACATCTACATAGTAGCTTGGTAGCAAATTCAATCGACATGTATCTCAGTTAGCCGCTCCAAAGCATACTGAGGTCGTATAGCAATGGAATGAGCTATCTTCATAAGGCAATCAACAATCACCCAAACTGCATCAACCGATCTAGGAGTCAGTGGCAAATCGGTGACAGAGTTCATTGTAATGCAGTTTCACTTCCAGACTGGCTTCGATAGTGGTTGTAGTAAGCCATGTTAGTCTTTGTCTTTCAGCCTTTACTTGCTGATAATTCAGACACTAGAACACGCACTAAGCCACATCTATTATCATTCCTCTTTACCAATACAATCTCTTCAGGTCATGATACATATTGGTACTCCAGGATGTCCTGAATATAGAGTACCATGGGCTCTTATCATTATCCTCTTCATGATATCAGAGTCTTTACCTTCAGGTATTCAGAATCTACCTCTATATCTGAGTACCGTCTCCGCATCCAAAGTAAGTCAGTGTTAGGTTTTTCTTTCTCTAAATCTTCTTGCACCATTCTTATATACGTATCTAACAAAATTGCTACTTTTTCTTCATTCATCAATTCAGAAATGATCTATAATGCCATAAGCGCAGTCGAAGAACTATCGCTCCATAAGTTCATCCATAAGTTCTCGCTCAATTAGATCATCACGAGTTTCTATTATATGTTACTTTTCTTCCAAATCTGAATTTGTTGCTGCGAAACATAAGGCAGCATTTATACTGGGTCCATCCTTGGACTTCATAATTCCCCTTTTGCTTAAGACCTCAGCTACTACATTACCCTTGCTCAAGTGACACTGAATATCGTAGTCTTAATCCTTCAATTGTTCAAACCATCTTCTCTGTCTCATGTTCAACTCTTTCTGGTGAAGAGATAACTAAAACTCTTGTGTTCTCATTTAATCTAAAATTCTTCTCTGTATAGATAATGTCTCCAAGTCTTGATTGCATAATTCATCACCAGTAATTCCAAGTCATGAGTAGGGTAACTCTTCTCATGATCCTTCAGTTTTCTTGAAACATATGCAATCGCTTATTTACCTTGCATCAACCCGCATCCTAGATCCAATCCAAAAGCTTCGATGTATAGGGAAAAAGGTTTCCAAGTTGTCAGAACGATCAAGATGGAAGTTGATATCAACATTATTTTTAGAGTTTGGAAACATTTTCCACACTTGTCAATCCAAATAAACACCTCTCCCTTCCTGGTTAGCTTGGTAAGAGGTTTTTGCGATCTTAGAGTGGTCCTCTACAAATCGTCTGTAATAACCAGCTAAACCCAAGAAATTTCTGATCTTCGCAATATTCTTAGGCACATTTCACCTTACGATTGCTTCTATCTTATTGGGGTCCACTTTAATCCCTTTTTATGATGCTACGTGATCCAGGAAGATTACTTTGTTTATTCAAGTCTCATATTTCTTGGACTTGGCATAAAGCTTCTCCCTTCTCAGCTGTTGTAAAGCTGTTCTAAGATCCGTTGTATGAGTTGCTTCATTCTTGGAACAAACCAAAATATCATCTATGAAAACTATGACCGACATGTCCAACATGTCATGAAACACCCAGTTTATCAGTTCCATAAAAGATGTAAGGACAATGGTTAATCCAATAACATAACCAGGGACTCATAAGCTCATTCTCGATTTTAAAAACTATCTTCAGAATATTGATGTCCAAATTCTTCAGCTGTTGATATCTTGATCAAAGATCAATCTTAGAAAATACCTTTGCTCCTTACAATTATTTAAACAAGTCATCGATCTGAGCTAGTGGATGTCGGTTCTTGATCGTGAGCTTGTTCAATTCTCGATAGTCTATATGCAGACAACACTACCATCCTTCTTCTTTATGGCCACACTAGTGCTTCCCATGTGGTATACTAGACTGGATTAAACCTTAGTATAATAACTCTTGTAGTTGAGTCTTCAGTTCCTTCAATTCTATAAGAGCTACTCTATAGGGTGCCTTTGATACATGTGCCGTCCCTGGTAACAAGTCTATAATGAACTCGGTTGCACAATCAGGTAACAACCCAAGTAAGCCTCCTGTAACACATCAGGAAATTTATCCATCACATCAATATCTTTCTTCTGTGGTGCTTCTTTAGTAACGTCCACCACAAATACCGTATATCCAACTCTTTTCTTTTCAAGGCATCTCTTCGCCTTTAGTGCAAAGAGGATAAGCTTCTACTTCCTAAGAAATTATGTGCCATCTTTGTTCTTAAATGACAACCTCTTCTATGCACAGAACAACTTTGTAGAGTGTTGAGACAACCAGTCTATCCCCAAGATGACGTCCAAGTCTGCCATCTCAAGTAGAACTAGGTTGCGTCCAAATTCTGTCCATCCATATGATTCAGACAATGTTCATAACACTTACCTACTACAACATCTAGTCCAAAAGAGCTTGAACTATCGAAATCTGATGTAAAGGTCTTAAGAGCTTGTCTAGTTCCTTCATCTCTTATGATTTTTCAAAGACTATCATCAAAAATCTCATATTGCACTCAGTAGCATACATCTCTTTTATCACTACTGCTTTATCCTGATCTCTCTATCATATACTTCAAAAATATCTTATGATTGTTACTTCATATCCCAAGTCTACCTATAATCATTAAGGTATATGCTCATAATTTCATTAATTCAGCCAAACTCTTTTGGTCTTTACTTAATCATCTCACTCGACATTGGCATAAATCTATAATAGTTGTGCTATACCAATTTCTATCTATACCATCATTTTTTATTTCATAATTATATCCACTCTTAGATCTGGCTTTAGAATCTTCTTCTTTGTCAACTTCATATCCATATAACCATCTTTAACTTTACTTGAGTGCTATCTACTCTTTCCTAGTTACTCTTGATAGTTCTCACATTTTGCTCACGCACTCTTTTATAGGCATGACTCATATCCATCCATTCAGTAATCTTAAAATAGATTCTCCATTACTTCATCTGAGGTCTCTTGGCTATAGCATCTAATCTGAATTCAATCGTCTTTCTTCCAATAATTCCCTTATCACTAAACATCTTTATCAACAAAGGTCAGGGAGTGTATGAATCAAAATGTTTATCCAAAAGTAATTCATTTCCTTCTTTCGAATTCAGTATGATGAAGGACACTTGATTTATCTAGTGAACTTAGGTTTAAAGGATCAGGAGTAAATCTATGGTAATCCAATCGGCATCCAAAGGTCGTCAGATTGCACGGTGGTCCAAATACATGGAAGTATAAGTTCAACACCTCTTAACCTCATGGTTATAGGTTCTATTGAGTATATAATGCCATCGGTCGAGGCACTACAGGAGTAAATCTGGAGAAATTTTTGGTACATCAATAAATCAGGTATAAATCAAAAAGATGTAAGCTCAACAAGATTAAATATTTAACTATTCATTCAGTTTATATCTCTGTTCATGTTGTCGATCATGAGAGTGGCTCAGATTGGTATAATCAGGACTAATACTAAAGAACAATATCTATAACTCTAATTGATAGGTTGAATCAGGAAGGTATCCTGTCACGGTACGAGAATTTAAAATCAGATATGTGCATCCTCTATAATCATAAGAGTAAATCGATAATGCACCGCATGCTATATAACCTATCTAGTTATATGGCCACAATAGATTTGATCCTTTGCTGAAAATGTTTGAGGCTTCATCTTCAGAAAATATTCCTCAACCCTTGTTGGATCATTCTGCCATAATGCAGCTATCCCATCATCGGTGGCTGATAAAGGTAACCACCTTGATACACTGTTTGTTGTGCACCAAGCTTCTACAGTAGGGTGTGTGTTACTAGGACTTGCTGTATGGTAGGCACTGTGTTATAGCTAACAGGTGTTGGGGGTACAGTGTTGCTACCAATCGATACCGTACTTGGTTTGACCCGGAGGTGTTGGTGTCTCATTGGCAACTTGGGTAGTGATTCACATAGAAACTTGCATAATCGGTCTCATCTGTTGTTGCTCTTGTATTTTGTCAAGCCAAGTTTCATTACAATCGTAGCATAGGCACATGGTAGTCCAGGTAGATTGGCTAGAGTGGCCTAGTTGTTCACCTCCTTTGATTTACTCCAATCTAATTATCATTATTTAGCATTTACTCAGATGAGTTTTCATTACCCATTCTTGACCCTGATAGTGGTGGGATCAAGTTGCAACATCTTCTTAAAGCTCAGTGGGCAATGGATCAGCGTGTGATGGATCTCACTCTGAATCTCCATGTTACCCAGGAGTATAGCTTTATCTTCTTTTAGTTACTCTCAATTTTTGGTGTATGGCCATTGTTCTCCTATCTCTTTTGGATTTACCCCGAGATTTTTTCCCTTACCTCTACAGGGATTTAAGTGTTACTAACCATTTTTCTTCTTCTTCTGTCATACATCGAGTTTCACATCTTGTAAGTACCAACTCGGTATTCTAATTTTTCAACTTTACAAATGCTTCCTTCTTGCTACTGTACTATATCCTTCGTATACTCAGGCAACTATCCGACTTGTAGACCGTACCATATGTTATTTATTTATTGGGATACATTTAAATTTATCTTTTTCTGTCTGTGTATATATATGGTTCCACCTTTTATATGTACATTATTGTCTTGTTTAAATTCTGTCTCAACCAACACAGGTGCTTATGATGTGTTTGTATTAAAGATTTTAATTTATCCTAACTTAGTTCATGGACTCTCGTAGAAGTATTCAGGTTTGATGGGTAAGGCCAGAGAGCTTTGACACCAAGTTGTCACACCCCAATTCTGAACCAACCAGAATCGTATGATGAACCGTCTATGAATGAACGGTTCAACCAGGATCTCATATACGCTATTACCAACCATGTTAAATCAAAACACATTCCACATTAATTAGAGACAATAAAGTAAATAGCGAAAGTCTTATTAATAATGAACTAAGGTCTAATCATGATAAATAATTAATATTCTAGTTATCTCCAAGTAACCAAAACATAATTTAATACATATTACAAATATCCAAATACGAAAGTTAAAACTAAGCGCATCCATAGTTAAAACGCTTGCTTAACAATCATAATAGTCCTCCACAACTTGCTCATCCATAGCCGCCACCTGTTCATATGTTGGCATGTCGACATAGTCTTCAATCGTAATACCTGCAACATCAGAAACTAAAAAGAATTGCGCGCGCGAGGGTCAGCTCTCTAACTTGAGCTCAGTGAGTAAACAAAACAATGCAACAAACATATGCATGCATTCAATTCATATCTTTGGTCTAGTTCATAAGTTTGCAATGTGCAACAGAAAGGATTGGTGGCCACCGCATCTCTATACACGAGTGTGTGAAGCCATCCAAAGGATCAAACACCAATGCTATCCCACATACACCCATCATGGAATAGAGATAGAGCTAAAGTGCCCGGATCAAACACCGCATGACACTTCTCCTGATGCCCTACCCATACCAACACGTAAGCCCCTATTGGAAAGGGCTTGCAAACTAGGCTCGCAACTAGTCAATCCTAATGTCAAACAGTGTATCCAAGGCCTCACCCCGGCATCCATCAATAAGTCCATAGAGATTGAGCTAAGTCCACCCGGCAGAGTCAAAGACTATACGGTCCAAAACCACCTCCCTTGATGCCCTACGGCGTAATAGTTCTACTAAGGTAATGGCAATAAGATGATGTCAGTGGACAAGACTTGAGTAGAGGTAGAGCTAGAGTCTGGTGACCAGGATGAACCATAGTGTCACGTCCTCCCCCTGATGCCGCACTCTCATCAAATACACTAACCACACACATACATTTACAGGCCTATTCCTAGCATCATCATCATCATCATCATGTTATAAATTTACGGAATTAAATATGCGTGAGCAGTAATAACAGGAATATTGGATGACATGTGAAATGCACATTACAAGCATACAAGCATAGAATTATTCATGGCATTGAACTCAATAAGTAAAACAGCTTGCTATTAGCCAATTAGTTTAGGTCTTGTTCCCTCACCTTTGATCGATGTTTGTTCCTCTCCCAAGCTTTGGAAGTCACTTTGAATCTATTAGGAACCTAAACAATTAATTGATTTATGTTAGAGTTCATGTTTACCAAGTTACAGTACTCAAAAACCTTGTTTGGTTACAAAATATGCTTGCTGTTAACGTGTGGTCGGATGTGTGGTCGGAGTTGTGGTCACAATATATGTGACCACACACTGTGTGGTCGGACCCTGTGGTCGCAGATTATGCGACCACACCATGCGACAACATGATGTTTGGTCACTTTTTCATCTTCAATCCAAATTCTTCCTGAGTCGATTCCTCGGCTCATTACTTGGGTTCATCCTATGATTATTCTATGGCCATTATTTATAGTTTCTCATTAACCATTATCCTTAATCTCTTTTCTCATGGTTTTTCTTAGAAATTCTATAACCGAAATCGTTGCATTAGATTCAACACAACAACTTGATAAAAGGACCCTATCCTATCTGATCTAGCCTACAGAGTCAAGTCCATACCTTAAGCTTGTTGTATGGAGATAGAACTTTTCTCTTCAAAACCTTCTTCTCCAAGATTCTTCTCCAAATCTCATTCTTCCCCTTCTCTTCTTTTCTCTCTTCTAAACACAGAGTCAGTTCAGCATCGTGTGGTCGCACGTGTGGTCGCAGAACCCGTCGACCACACACCTCAAAACGTTCGACCACACATTGTATGGTCTCATGTGTGGTCTCGTGGTGTGGTCTCATGTGTGGTCTCATGTATTGACCACACGTACCGACCACACGTATCGACCACACCTGCTACCACACGACCAAAATTTTTTGGTTTTTAGTTTTTGACTGGTTGCTTCCATAATATCTTAAACGGTCAACCACACCAACTAAATTTGACTCGTTGCTTACCTTATCTTGTGGTTTCTTCATACAATTGGTTCACTTGAGCCGATTATGATGGGAAGACCGGTCACGACACAAGAATGTAAGGTTAGACCGGGTCCGTGGCGTGCGGGTCTTAAAATATTGGTAGCTCTTCAGAAAATACATCTGGAAATTAGTTTACCACCTCAAGGTCTTCTAATCATGGTCTATTTGCAGTGACATCAAGGACAGATACCAAAAATCCTACTCCCCCCTTCTGTAGACCTATAATTACCTTTAGTGCAGAGAGGAATAGTTTCCTCTTCTTTGGCTTCCTATCCCCTATGAACTCAAACGTATTCCCGTCACCTTCATCGAATGACAACTTCTTCTTTTCATATTGGAGACTTGCCATGTGTAGAGATAACCAGTCCATACCCAAACTTACATCAAAGTCTGACATGTCTATTTGAATTATGTTTGCCTCTAAACTTCAACCATCTATTCGGACTGGGCATGGTCCTTGGTATTCATTAAGAATCACTTCCACACCAAGAGGTAATCAAATAACTAATGGTACCTCGAGGGGTTTTCTATCGCCTTCGATACTCTCTCTAAAGGATGGCGATACCAAGGAGTGGGTAGCTCCCAAATCAAAGAGTACCTTTACTAGAACTTTCGCTATAGTTAAAGTACCTAAGGTAATTTACAATAATTCAGCTCATGCATAGAATCTAGAATGCAATCAATTTTAAGCACATACTTGTCACCATGTCAAAGGAAGCTTCTGCTTATTCGATTGATACAGCATATACTTTTCCCATCTGAGCTGCTCTAGGAGGATGAGAACAATTTATGGAAAAATGTACTATCTCTCCATAATCGGAACACTTGAGACTGGCGGTAGGTGGGACAACTGGACAGTTTCTCATGGGTGTCGTCTTAGCCATGGCAGGTCTTGCGTGGTCTAAGTGCTATGGAAGGTTTTGTTAGTTGCTCTTCTACTAATAAAGTTGGTTGCCTCTTGATGGTTCCTTTTTATGCAAAATAGTTGTCTCATAGACTAGCTTAAATGATCATGGTCCTCTAAATGGCATTAGAGTATACCTCCTTTCCCAGTGCATCCACCGTAGCTCAAATATTGCCTCGCAATCCCTTGGTAAACCTATGAACCTTGGCCTCTTCTTCTTTTCTGCTAGCCGGGGTGAAGTAGAATAATTCTTTGAACTTAAGCTGGTATTCATCCACAGACAATTGCCCTTGGGACACGTTGAGATATTCAACCTCCTTCCTATCCCTGAAACTCCTTGGGAAGTATTTGTCACACCCCAAAACCTTGGCATTTTGATATGACCATGGTTTCCTCATTATACAAGTACTACCATACCACGATCCATTCACAATTATAGCATGTCACAACTCTTCCGTTATTCACAACATAGATTATGGGAATTTTAGAGTGCAAATCAAATAATAATGGAATCAAATAACTAAGAACCATCAAACCAAGTCTAATTATATTAAATAAATTAATAAAGGTTTATTTATCTTTAAACCAAGACATAAACTAACATAATACCAAGTACTGAATACTTAAATAAACTTACTGGTCAAACAATGCCCCGAAAAAATAAATAAACAAACTAAAATTTGCCCTAAGTAAAATACTACTAATAAAATCTTCTCTCTCAGACAGAGAAGTCTTCTATCCTTCTAAAACATTATCTTCTAACAATAAAGACAATCCTCACATTCACATGAAGAGTCATGCAAATCTTCTTCAGGTTCTTTATCTTCAAACATATCATTTTCAGCTAAGTTATCTGTAAAACATTCTAAAAAGAAAGTGTACGTACAAGGGTGAGGAAAACCACAATGAAAAATTAGAACCCATAAGCATATAATGCATGAAAAAATTATTAAGGTTAATGGTATGTGAATAAGCATGCGCAAGTAGCATTAAACCTAAATACTGACGATGAATACTCAAGCACAAATGAGGCGAATGCAATACACTTGGCCCCTCACCTCAATTGAAACATTACCCAAAGAATGAAGATATGACCCAAGTACACCGACCTGGCACCTACCAGCATTCCCCCATCATAGGCTTCATCCAGGCATCTTATTATACTCCTCAACCACTTTATTGAGTATACACCGCCCAATCCTTGATGGGTAAGCACATAGAACAGACTCATCCCTAGTTCTCACCTGGGATAATAGTGGCTAGTTCATAACCCTGTCTATTTCCTTGTTCTAGCTACGAAAGGGGCATACCCAAAGTTAGTCCACAATAAGCCTATGCTAACACTAAACCCTTATTGGCAAGAGTTTCCCATCACGGGATATGGAAACCCAAACCAAGAAATATTACTAATATAGGTATCCGTATCCTAGCTTAATGGACCAAGATAAACCGTCCTATTCTAGCTATCCAAATCCACTAGGACACAAGCGAATGGCAAATAATCAGGTTATCAAACATCCACATGTTATAAAACATTTCATAATCAACCAATCCAATATAAAGTTATAATATACAAATGCATGGATAAATATCACAGTTATTGGATGGCATGTTATCACACAATAATCCAAACAACTAGCAAGCACATGTGCACATAAGCAAGAAAATAAAACATGTATTAATCCCTGACTTGTATCTGATGAGATCATCCATTCTCTATTGCAGAGAGAGTCCCTTTCTTATTTTCTTACGTTGGCCTACCTATTACAATTAAGGTATGAATGTTACTTACGATTGTTTATTCTTGCTTCCATTAGGTCTAGAGTATCCTCACTAGTCTTAGGAATATGTCCTAGGTCACATGGTTAAACATCACAGTGCATGGTCAAAAATTCAACCAAAATAAGCTTGCTATAATGAGGCGGTCGATGGAGGTGGTCGATCAGCTATGGTGGTCGGTCATCTTAGTTTTATCAATCGCCTAGGTAATTTGTCCTAAATGGATTGCAGAGGCTTACACCTCTGTAGGGTTGCTTTTATAGGTGTTTTATGATTGGTTTAAATCATTGGATAGGGTACAATTTTATTCTCGTGGGTAATATTCAAGTATGGTTCATGACATTGAATGTCGACTTTGCAACCATACATGCTTACACACTTGGGAGCACAATCTAATCAAACCAATCATTCCAACACATTCATTATGTCATTCTCGAGGTGTGGGATGATAACATAGTCCAATTGATCAATTGGGGTTGAAAATATCAAGAATATACCTCTCGGATAACCAGGTGGTCGATGACAGCTGAGGCGGTCGATCAACTCATTTTAGTCGACCACCCTCGTCGACCGCCTTGTAGGAATGAGCTCGAACTGAACTTAATTCATTTCATTCTCCTTGGCATGGGGTTAAGGGCTATCCCAGAGGAATTCTAAGCATTTTTACAACATTAATGGACATATTCCAATCATAATTGAATGTTATACATCATTGTAAAGTCCTACTTTAATGCTTATATTAATTTATTCATTACAAACATTAAGGAACAGTTTTACTTATTCTCTATTAATGGCTTCTTTTAGAATCTTGTTCTAATATGATCAGAGCTTGGGTTTTACTTCATGAGATCATTGAGGGTTTAATCTAAGTAAGGTGAGAATAGTTTTATGACTACCTTAATGCTTAAGCATAAGCTATTGTAGTGAGAAGCTTGAGGTCAATGGTAGTTCTTCCTCTTCTTCTTCCATTAACTTGCTCCACTTCATTCTCTCTCCCAAACCATGTTAGAGGTTCTAATGTTCCCAATTAGGGTTCTTAGAGAGTTTATATTATGGAGTATATGCAAGGGTTAGAGTTGCACTGTAACTCTTCCCTGAAGAGTCCTGCTTCTAGTTAAAGAGTGATAGAGGAGCCTTGAAGGTTGTCAATTGATATTCCAACACATTCAAAGGTAGGTCCCACATGATTTGGGATGATTATGGATGGTTAGGAACCAGTTGGAACTAAGCCCAACTAAGTTAGACTCGGACTGGCCCAATTCTGGGTGCTAGCCGTCGATAGAATAGGGGCAATCGATCAACTCAATTTTATCGACTTCTTTAGTTGACCGCCTATTCTGAACTAGTTTAAAATGGCCAGGTCTTGTTGGTTTGATTGATTCTTCCCAGATAGAGTTTTTATACTAAGAGTTAAAACCCTTTTAACTCTTACCTAAAGTTCCATACACTCCATTGATGATAGAGATGCTAGGCTAGTATCAGTAGGAAAAACTATTATGTGAAAAAAATTTAAATGAGCTTGTATTTTTGGGTGTGGGTTCCATAGTATTTGTCAGTGTGGGTTCCATAGTATTTGTCAAAGAAAGCCTCTTTAAGAATTACCCAAGTGATCTGGGGATGCTTTGCAGCTAGGAGTGGCTGAGTGGACTCCCACCATCTATTTGGTTCACCTTTAAGCATATAAGTGGCGCACAAGATCTTTTCATCTTCAGTACAAGCCATTACACTTAGTGTCTTCTCAATGGGCTTAATTCAAATTGCTAGTTACAAAGGATTAGTCCCCATCCCAGTGAATTTCAGAGGTTTCATCGTCATGAACCTCTCCACAGTCCTGGCTGGGTCATCCTGTTGTGGCATTGGCATGAACTGCTATTGATTCTGAAGAGCTGCAATAGTATGGTTGGCCTCATTTGTAACCCTATTTTGATCTGTTGACATCCCAGTAGTGTTAGTAGCATTGGCTCTAGGTAAAGGGGCAGTGGTTTTAGTGTTCCCCTGATTAGTTGTCCCTAGAGGTGCTAGTGCTGGCCTCAGTATGTCTATAAGTTCATCCAAAAATTGTCGCTACTGACTCTGGCTCTCCCGCTTCTATTCTCTCAACACTTCACGCTGTTCTTAGCCCATAGTATGAGCTAGGTTCCTTAAGATTGTTGGAATGTTCTCAACAGTAGCTTTGGGTGGCAGCGGTACCATATTTTCCCCTTGAGTACCAGCACCAAGAGGTAGAGTGGGTGGCTGTGTATCGTTCGGATTTGATTCATCACCCTATCAGTTAAAGTGTGTTTTTGAGCGGGTATTAGGTGCCATTCGTAATCTGTGACGATTCTTGAAATGTCTTATAACAGGGGTTAGTGACACATTTTACGACAATGGTACAAGGGTGATATCAAAATAAAACATGTATGAAATGACACCAGTATGCAATAATCAACTAATTAATGTTCACAATATATCAAGATTTCATTAATTCAGTCGCGGTATCCGATTTCAAAAATCACGATCGGGACTCATGACCGAATATATTTCTAAGTCTTCTGGAACTATCTAGTCACGACATGCGGTCATGACAATGGCATGACCGGTAGTCCAAACCGGTGCCATTACTAAGAGCACAAAACCCAACCAGTGGGGATATCCGATCAAAATATTCCGCTATGACATCCATTGAGAATCATGACTAGATGGGAAAATTTTCCTCCCTATGAATCCTACGTGGGTTTGAACTTCTACTGTTCATTTTAATCTTCCCTCTGAAGCGACTGGTGCTTCTCTTTTAGCCTCTGGACATGGGATTTTTGCATCCAGTGGACTTCAAATCTTCAGCACTTCATTCTATCTCCTTCTACATCCATTAAAGGTATGATTATTGATTTCTCATCATCTATTCCTCCTTTTTAAGGTTTCAGATTATTAGATTCAAACCCTAACTTCTCCTTTTCTTCATGTCTTCTATGGTTTTTTTACAGGTCAGACATGGAAATTATCTCATATCTCATTCATATGCTCATTTTGGGATTTCCCCCAATTATTCTATGTTTTTGAAGTTTTTCTAATACTATGCAAACACCCAACTATTTAAAATTCATCCCACCATTGTCCTGTCACTTCCACTTTTTTATTTGCTAATTTC
Organism: Protea cynaroides; assembly: GCA_028583415.1. NCBI lineage: Eukaryota > Viridiplantae > Streptophyta > Magnoliopsida > Proteales > Proteaceae > Protea > Protea cynaroides. The sequence continues at coordinate 31,468,763 of CM053270.1, read as the reverse complement.
CTCTTGGTTATATGTTTCTTTTGCAGACGATGGCTACAAGGAAGTGATCCAGAGTTCCTACTCCACCAGTGTTAAATGAGGTGTGGTTCCATTCACTGGAATCCTAGGAGTCTTACCCCCAACTCAAAAATAGATTAGTAGAGGTGAGTAGGCAGGTGGTGTTCGAGGACTTAGAGCAGATCAACGTCCAGCCAACCTTTGATACCTTGGGTTGGTCACCCATTCTTCACTACAACATCATTGCCATGCTTGGCTTGGTGAGACATTTTTTATTGCAACCTTCAAGTAGAGGGTGGTATTGGTGAGTTTGCTACGACATGGGATCTTCGCATTTCCAGTTGAGTGATGGGTGTTGACATCTCGTTCAATACCGAGTAGTTGGCAGGTCTTCTGGGGATTTCCATGGGCAGCGAGGTGGTTTTCGATAGTCCAAAGGAAAAGCATTTTCTAAAAGAGAGCATGAGAACATAAATTTGGGATCACATCCTTATCCCTAGCCAGTGGCATCAGTGTGCCAACTATCGCCCCCTTCCCATAGTATATTGTAGAATAGTCTAGTATAACATTCTCCCCCAAGGTGGCCACTACAATGAAGTGTCAGCCTTCTGCCAGTTTCTCACATATCGTCTTGTGACTCGTATTCCTGTCTGGTTGCCATACATCCTGATGAGAGTCATGATCATGGCTGTAGAGAGTACCAGTCCGTCTTGCTTACCTTATGGAAGGCTACTCATACATCTTTTCACACTCTTCGGCTTCGATGTATACTAGGCACTTGCCCTCGATGAGCCAGTGGCTACGGACTTTGACTGGTATGCCATCACCAAGATGCAGTTACACTAGGTGGTCCTATCAGATGATGAGTTTGAGGCTAAACTACCCCCACCTTGACGACGATAGGCTCCTACAGCGGCGACAACAGAGGAGGCAGAGGAATGAAATGATGAGGGTGTACCAATAGAGGTACAAAGAGAGAGTGGTGATCTCTCTATGGGTCCTGTATAGGCTCACGGTACACTGGATGATGTCCTAATAGAGATTCGTGGTATTTGGGCTGATCAAAGAGAGCATGCTCACACTGTGGAAAACCAGATCTGACAGATATTGTATGCTCAGACTTCCTTCTCCACTTACCTCGATAGCATATAGGCGGCATTAATGAGAGCAGGCATGTTGCCTCCAAAGGGTGTAGGTGAGACATTAGCTTCAAGTACAACATAGGTGTAGACTTTCCAGTGGGTTCACAGGACTACACCTCCCCTCTCAGACACATAGCATAGACATATATGTTTTTGTTATTATTGATAGTTGTGTATTGAGTAATGATTCAACTTGTGAACCATACTGAAATTGACATATATGTTTTTGTTATTATTAATACTTGTACATTGAGTAATGGTTTAACTTGTGAACCATAATGAAATTGACAATTAGTTACTCCCTTTTTTTTGTACTTGTTTATATTTTTCTTTTTATGCCAATGTGTTTTCATTCACATAGTTTCTGGTTTACTTTAATCTCTAATCTTTCCCTAGCACATTATGCTTTTGGTTGTTTAGCTTGTTTAGCATACAGCAACAAAAATAGTTTCATAATTACCAGTTAAGATCTTTCGATTTTTATTAGAATCCTAATGCTCAATTAATATATATATATATATATATATATATATATATATATATATATATATATATATATATATATATATATATATATATATATATATATATATATATATATATATTTATTTATGACATTGTCTGGGTTGAGTGGCATACAGAGTTTAAAGCTCTGATACCAAACCTGTCACAACCTAAATTTACAATACGTAAAGTTTCAAAGCTGACTAAACCAACACACATTTTATGTTCGGTCCAACCCAAAATCTCAAAAGTGGTGCATGCCCAACCTCAACCACTCCGTGACCAATGTTACAAATAATTAATCAGAGTAAATTAAATAGTAAAAATAATAAATCAACTGAGCTTTTATTCATACATTAAATAAAATAGTAATCATTGTATTAAACTTATTCTAGTTCAACCATCCACATCCAACAAATAAAACCATTCTTAATTTAACCGTATAACACTGGGCCTTAAACTAATACTACAAAAATAAATGAAACTAAATAAATAAACTAAACTAAAGCTTTAGGATCCTCCAATAATAAACACAATGTCTATTGCTCCTCCTACTGTCACACTCACAGTCTCATGTTCGTCTCCCTTCGGAGCTTGTACATCTATACACGCCATAGAAGTAACCATCGAAGCTTACACATGATCAGCAACCATAGTACCTGCAACATCAACTAAAAATTTTATGTACACAAGGGTGAGCTTTCCAACTTGAGCTCGTGAAAAAATAGGCAGACAATAGGCAATATGCATGATCATTTTATTATACTTAGCTAATGATATTGGTCTGGTATAATGTATGCTAGAGCTATGGGAAAGACTGATCAATCTCACCAAAGTTGACCATAATCTCCATGCACATGATAGAATTGACACTTACCAGCCTACAATAGTAGGCCTGGTGTTTCTACGCATCATCCCAAGACAGACAGTGAGTGATAAGGCAAAGGTTTGGCCAATGATGCTCCAATGAACATTTCCAACATCTCCCCCACCTCCACCATCCGTACCAACACCTAACCCCCCATTGGCCAGGGTTCCATACAGAGTCCATTCCACTAACCATCACTCTACATGCCATCCTTGTAGTTTCCCCACACACCCAGTAAGAATCCCAATCCATTTAACCACCCCTCCCCTTAAATGCTGTCATCCCACATAGGGTGCAAGAATATTACAAGTCATCTGTCACACCCCAATTCCGCACAAACCAACGGTTCAACTAGGATCTCCAGTAGGCTGTATCCGTGTTATCTAAACTCCATACATCTACATTCATAATCAGAGTAAATATGTAATAGCGGAAGTCTTATAGTAAAATGAACTAAGAATCTACTGTGATATTAATATTTAAATAACAAATTATTCTGTATCAACTGAAACATAAATAAATATCAAATACATGTCCATAATTAATCCAAGTAAAGAAAACTAAGAAAATATCTAATCAAATACACATGAGTTGCACTCGCAAGAGGAGTCATGTGTATCCACTTCAGCTTCAACTTCCATCGCTGCTACATCTCCGTGCACTGGAGTGTTTATATAATCTTCAATGGTATAACCAGCATCATCAACTAAAAATATTCGACGTCGAGGGGTGACCACACATCATGGTTTAGTGAGCAAACAAAACAATGTAACAGTACATATGCATGCAATCAATTTATATCTTTGGTCTGGTTTATAGTTTGCAATGCCCAATAGAAAGGTTGGGTGGTCAAAGGTTAACGTTTATTGAGCCTGCCTTTATACACAGGGTGTGGAAGTCCTCCCAAAGGTTAACGTTTATTGTCGTCCCCATCCACCCTAATCATGAACATTATACAACAAAGGTTAACGTTTATTGCTGTATAGTGCCATACCAACACGTAAGGCCCTGCTGGCGAGGGCTTGCAAACTGGGCTCGCAACTAACCAATCCTAATGCCAAAGAGTGTATCCAAAGCCTCACCCCAGCATCCCTCAGAATGTCCATAGAGATAGAGCTAACGCCCCCCGGTAGAGTCAGAGACTACACTGACCGAGACCACCCCCTGATACTCTACGACATAATAGTTCTGCTAAAGTAACGGCGATACGACGATGCTAATGTACAAGACTTGAGTTAGAGATAGAGCTAAGATGCTGAGACCCGCCAAAGGTTAACGTTTATTGACGTTCTCATCACACCACCCCTGATACTTGCTCGCATCAAGTACACCAACCATACCATACAATCACATTCCTATTCCTATCATCATCATCATCATGTTATAAACAATAAAGTAAATATGCATGAACAGGTAATAGAAATATTGGATGATATGTTGTATGCACATTACAAACATAGTCGCATAGAATCAAACATGACATTGGACTCAAGAAAAGAGAAAACAGTTTGTTATTAACCAATTAGTTTAGAGTTCCGTTTCCTCACCTTAGCTTGCTAATAGATACTCTTCCAAGCTTTAGAATCACCTTTATAATATTATTATATTGCTAGAAGACCTAACAATGTCAATAAAATTTAATTAAAATTTATTCTAATTTTTAAAACCATTCTGTTAACTGAGGGTCAGAGGTAGGGTCAGAGTCATGATCGACCATGGGTGTTACCTTCCCCAAAATCTGAACTTCCCGAACACTGAGGGTCGATACTCAGGATCACATAGGGTCGGATGGTCATCGACCCTCTGTGCGACCCTCGGTGGTTTTGGTCAATTTTCTACCTTTTAGTCCATTCTTCGTGTTTGGGTTCCTATGGCTTGCTCCAACAGTCTATTCAACATGCATCCCATGGTCTAAAACCATGAATCACCCACCCAAATAGCTTTCATGTATTCTCCCATGGTTTTCCATGAAAACCAAACCATGGGTTGATGGTTTGAGTTTCTCCGAGATCACACTCTCATCATTATCTAACCTAAGGCCTATAGAAACTCATGGAATTAGTATCCATACCTGAGAAGATCACTCCTTCTCTACAACTCTTCTCCTTTTTCTTTCTTCTCTACCTTGTTTCTCTTCTTCTTCTCTTCCTTCTCTTCTCTTTCTCTCAATTCGATTAGGGTTGTAAAAGGAGTAAAAGAGGCTTAGGGACGTCCTTTAAATAGAGTAGAAACATCCTAAATAAGTCCCTTTGAGATTAGGAAAGAATCCTAATCGAAATTATGGAAATTTCTTAATTTCTGTTTCGACGGCAACTGAGGGTCGATGGGAGGGTCGATGATCCCGTCGACCCTAGGTTTCTAATGTCTCCGACCCTCCCTGTAAAACAGAGGGTCTGACTTTCTGTCTTGGGGGGGTCCGACCCTCCCTTGCTGGCTACGCGACCCTCCCCCTAAATTAAGTGTTTTTTGGTCGATTTGATACCTGGGATCACGATCTCCTTCACGCCCTTGGTCCATTTGACTCAACCATGTTGGGTAAACCTGGTTCAAGGTGATAAGACCGGGTTAGTTTGATATGGGTCTTACAACTCCCCCCTATTTAAAAATTTCGTCCTCGAAATAGTACATACCTTCTGAATCAAATAAGTGAGGGTATTGCTTTCACATAGCATTTTCTTCTTCCCAAGTAATTTCTTCCATGTCTCTACTTTTCCAGGTGACTTTAACATAATAAATATCTCGGTAGCGTAGTCGTTGAACCTTTTTGCTGGTGATTTCAGTTGGTGTTACTTCAAAGGTCAAATCATCAGTCAAATCAGGTAGATCTACTGTCAGAACATGCGTTGGATCCTTGACATACTTCTTCAATAAGGAAATATGAAATACGTCATGCACACTTGACATAGATGGTGGTAGTGCTAACTGATAAGCCACTTTCCCACGCTTAGCAAAAATCTCATACGGCCCGATATATCTTGGACTTAGTTTCCCTTTCTGTCCGAACCTTTTCAATCCTCGCATCGGCGATACCTTCAAAAATACTTTATTACCTACAGCGAACTCAAGATCCCTGCATCGAGTATCTGCATACTGCTTCTGACGGTTTTGAGCTGTTCTAACTCTTTCCTTGAAAATGTCGACCACTCGACAAGTCTCTTCCATAAATTCCGGTCCAACAATACTACGTTCTCCAATTTCATTCCAAAATAAAGGAGTTCGACACTTCCTACCATACAGTGCTTCATAGAGTGACATCTGTATAGTAGCCTGATAGCTATTGTTATAAGCGAACTCGATCAGTGGTAATCTTTCATCCCATGATCTTTTGAAGTCAATTACACATGCTCGTAGCATATCTTCTAAAATCTAGATTGTACGCTCTGACTGTCCATCTGTCTATGGGTGGAATGTAGTACTAAACTTCAATGTTGTACCCATAGCCTTTTGCAATCCCTACCAAAACTTGGAAGTAAATCGTGGATCTCTATCGAACACAATGCTCTCTGGTATACCGTGTAATCGAACAATATTATCCACATACAGCTTTGCTAACCTTTCCAGTGTATACTGTGGTCATATCGGGATGAAGTAAGCTGTTTTAGTCAGATGGTCTACAATCACCCAAACTGCGTCAACTACTTGAGGAGTCAATGGGAACCCCATGACGAAGTCCATAGTGATGCAGTCCCATTTCCATGCTGGGTCCGGTAACGACTGTAACAGTCCTGCGGGTCTTTGTCGTTCAGCATTTACTTTCTGACAATTTAGGCATTGAGATATGAACTTAGCTACATCTGCTTTCATTCCTCTCCACCAATATAGCTTCTTTAGATCATGATACATTTTTGTACTTCCAGGATGTCTCGAATAGATGGTGGTATGGGCTTCTTTCATCAGTCGGTGTCTAATGTCCATACTACCTGTTTCGGGTACACATATTCTTCCTTTGTACTTCAGTACCTTTTCTTCGTCCAAGGTGAACTCAGGATTAGTCCTACTTTTCTCGATATCTTCTTGTACTGTTCTCAAATGAGGATCTGATTTGATAGCTATCTTCACTTCATCAATTATATCCGGTATAATTTTCAATGCCGCGAACATATTTGAAAACCGATGAATAAACCCTTGGTTGTCTGATCCATCCGTTGTATCTATCACATATTGCTCATTGCCATGCTTGAATACCATACCAGTAGTACATATAGCTACAGTTGTACTAACCTCCCCTTGAGATTTTATCATTGCCTTTCTGCTCAACGCATCTGCTACTACATTAGCTTTCCCCGGATGATACTGGATATCACAATCATAGTCTTTCAATAGTTCTAGCCATCTTCTTTGCCTCATATTCAACTCCTTCTGATTAAATAAATAAGTAAGACTTTTATGGTCCCACTTAATCTAGAATTTCACCCCGTACAGGTAATGTCACATATCATGACAGCATGTACTACTGCTGCTAACTCCAAATCATGAGTGGGATAATTTTTCTCATGTGTATTCAACTGTCTTAAGGCATAAGCAATTACTTGTTCTCCTTGCATAAGCACACATCCTAATCCCAGTTTTGACGCATCAGTATATAAGGTAAATGGATGTCTTGGGACATGAATAGTCAAAATCAGAGCGGATATCAATCTGGTCTTCAATGTCTGGAAGCTCTTTTCACATTTATCCGTCAACACAAACTTTTCACCTTTCTTAGTCAAACTGGTGAGAGGTACGGAAATCCAGGAATAGTCTTCCACAAATCTCCGATAATAACCAGCGAGACCCAGAAAACTTCTAATTTCTGCAACGCTCTTTGGTGCTTCCCACTTTACAATAGCCTCGATCTTACTGGGATCCACTTTGATTCCTTCAGCGGATACTACATGGCCTAGGAAGGTGACTTCACTTACCCAAAACTCACACTTGGTAAATTTGGCATATAACTTATCTTTCTTAAACGCTATAGGGCGGTGTTTAGGTTCTTGATATGGGTTTCTTTGTCCTTGGAATATATGAGTATATCATCAATAAATACAATAACCGACGTATCCAACATATCGTGGAAGACCCGGTTCATAAGTTCCATGAAAGTTGCTGGTGCGTTTGTTAATCCAAAAGACATGACCAAGAACTCATAATGTCCATATCTGGTCCTGAAAGCTGTCTTAGGAATATCACCCTCTTTAATCTTCAAATGATGTCCGCTGAACTATTCAGAATTGGGCTCTATATCCTGGTTGAATCGTTGGTTTGGTGCTTCTCAGGCCCTGTCCGATGAACTAGCAAACATTTAAGACAATTGTAAACTTAGATTGGATAAAAGTAAAAACCATAATAATAACCCACTATAAGCACAAGTGATGGTTGAGACCAAATTTAAAAAGAGAATAATACATCTATTAAAGGGGAAACAATTTTACATACAATGAGAGAGAAACAAACGTATATACATAACTAAATCAGAATACAGTCCACAACCCGGACAGTTACTCTGTAGTACAAAGAAAATAAATACAATCAAGAAGCTGAAGGTGAAGGAGAAGGCGGTGCCTCACGAACTCTGTCATAGTCCTCGGCATAGACTCTAGTCAACTAGGCCAACTGAGTCTGAGTCGCCTGAAGACTAGCCGTGAGATCAGCCACCTACTGATCAGTCCGGTATTGGGCATCTAGAAGCTCCTCCATCCTCAGATCAGATCTACACTGAGCCTCTCGGATCGCATGCAACATCTCCATCATATCAGAAGGTGGGCATGAAGGACCAACTGCATGAGAAGGACCAGTCTCAGGTGTAGGACCAGCCACAGAGGAAGTACCAGCTCTAGCCGCATGCGTGGGTGAAGGCAGTGGTATCGAGTCGACATCCATATACATGCAATCATCGTCATCGGCAGGATCCGCATGAACTCCAGCAGCGGCAGCAGCTACCTCAGCGTCAGCCATCTCGATGCGAGTATGAGGGTGCACCATCTCGTTCCTCTCCTCGTCACTGACTTGGGCATCCCGCATACCCATCTTGCAGATAGCCTCCCAATCTAGAGGCGATGAAAAGGTTTTCTCCTGAATCTTCTCATCCACTAAATCAACCCCCAGGCGGGTAAACAGAACAGTGATCATACGTCCATAGGGTAGATTACCCCTATGACTGGGCAGTGTGGCACTGATCATAGTCCGCATGATGATGTAAGGAAGGCAGATGGGCTGTCGAGTACAAATATTGTACAGAAGATACTGGGTCAGCTGAGAAACCCTCTCGTAATGGCCACTCTGCGGAATCAGATTATGCCTGATAATCTTGCAAAAGACCCATGGAGCCGGACGCATATAACAAGCTCTCATCTGCCAGCGATCAGGGCATAGTAGCTGACTATCAATCATACCCCTCATCTCTAGGGAAACGAACTGGGGCTCCCCAAGAGCACAGTAAACTATGGGGCCATCATAGGGAATGCCCAGTAGGTCGGCCAGTTGCTGATAATCGAATGAAATGTTCACTGCTTGACGTAGCTGGTGATGCGTAGCTCGTGACCCCTATCCACATCATTGTAATCCCCCACCACCTTGACGTAGCTGATGATCGATTTTGGACTGTAGTCTGCTTTAGTTATGTATATACGTTTGTTTCTCTCTTATTGTATGTAAAATTGTTTCCCCTTTAATAGATGCATTATTCACTTTTTAAATTTGGTCTCAACCATCACTTGTGCTTATAGTGGCTTATTAGTACGGTTTTTACTTTTATCCTATCTCAGTTCACAATTGTCTTGAATGTATGCTTGTTCAGCGGACAGGGCCTGAGAAGCACCAAACCAATGATTGAACCAGGATATAGAGCCCAATTCTGAATAGTTCAGCGGACATCTGTTGAAGATTAAAGATGGTGATATTCCTAAGACAGCTTTCAGGACTAGGTATGGACATTATGAGTTCTTGGTCATGTCTTTTGGGTTAACAAACGCACCAGTAACTTTCATCGAACTTATGAATCAGGTCTTCCACGATATGTTGGATATGTCGGTTATTGTATTTATGGATGATATATTGGTATATTCCAAGGACAAAGAAACCCATATCAAGAACCTAAACGCCGCCCTACAGCGTTTAAGGAAAGAGAAGTTATATGCCAAATTTACCAAGTGTGAGTTTTGGTTACGTGAAGTCGCCTTCCTAGGCCATGTAGTATCCGCTGAAGAAATCAATGTAGACCCCAGCAAGATCGAGGCTATTGTAATGTGGGAAGCACCAAAGAGCGTTGCAGAAATTAAAAGTTTTCTGGGTCTCGCTAGTTATTATTGGAGATTTGTGGAAGACTATTCCCGGATTGCCGTACCTCTCACCAGTTTGACTAAGAAAGGTGAAAAGTTTATGTGGACGGATAAATGTGAGAAGAGCTTCCAGCCATTGAAGACCAGATTGATATCCGCTCTGATTTTGACTATTCCTGTCCTAGGACAGCCATTTACCCTATACACTAATGCGTTAGGACTGGGATTAGGATGCGTGCTTATGCAAGGAGGCAAGTAATTGCTTATGCCTCTAAGACAGTTGAAGACACATGAGAAAAATTATCCCACTCATGATTTGGAGTTAGCGGCAGTAGTACATGCTATCAAGATATATGACATTACCTATACGGGGAGAAATTCTAGATTAAGTCGGACCATAAAATTCTTACTTATTTATTTAATCAGAAGGAGTTGAATATGAGGCAAAGAAGATGGCTGAAACTATTGAAAGGCTATGATTGTGATATCCAGTATCATCCGGGGAAAGCTAATGTAGTAGCAGATGCGTTGAGCAGAAAGGCGATGATAAAATCTCAAGGGGAGGTTAGTACAACTGCAGCTATATGTACTACCAGTATGGTATTCAAGCATGGCGATGAGCAATATGTGATAGATACAATCGATGGATCAGCCAACCAAGGGTTTACTCATCTGTTTTTAAATATATTCGCGGCACTAAAATTATACCGGATATAATGGATGAAGTGAAGACATCTATCAAATCAGATCCTTATCTGAGAACAATACAAGAAGATATCGAGAAAGGTAGGACTAATCCTGAGTTCACCTTAGACGAAGAAAAGGTACTGAAGTACAAAGGAAGAATATGTGTACCCAAAACAGAAAGTATGGACATTAGACACCGACTGATGAAAGAAGCCCATACCACCATCTATTCGATACATCCTGGAAGTACAAAAATGTATCATGATCTAAAGAAACTATATTGGTGGAGAGGAATGAAAGCATATGTAGCTAAGTTCGTATCTCAATGCCAAAATTGTCAGAAAGTAAAGGCTGAATGATAAAGACCCGCAGGACTATTATAGCCGTTACCGGAACCAGCATGGAAATGGGACTGCATCACTATGGACTTCGTCACGGGGTTACCATTGACTCCTCGAGTAGTTGACGCAGTTTGGGTGATTGTAGACCGTCTGACTAAAACAGCTCGCTTCATACTGATACGACCTCAGTATACACTGGAAAGGTTAGAAAAGTTGTATCTGGATAATATTGTTCGGTGACACGGTGTACCAGAGAGCAATGTGTACGATAGAGATCCACGATTTACTTCCATGTTTTTGGAGGGATTGCAAAAGGCTATGAGTACAACATTGAAGTTCAGTACTGCATTCCACCTACAGACAGATGGACAGTCAGCGTGTACAATCCAGATTTTTGAAGATATGCTACGAGCATGTGTAATTGACATCAAAGGATCATGGGATGAAAGATTTCCACTGATCGAGTTCGCTTATAACAATAGCAATCAGGCTACTATACAGATGTCACCCTATGAAGCACTGTATGGCAGGAAGTGTCGAACTCCTTTATTTTGGAATGAAGTTGGAGAACGTAGTATTGTTGGACCAGAATTTATTGAAGAGAATTGTCGAGTGGTTGACATTATCTAGGAAAGAGTTAGAACAGCTCAAAACCGTCAGAAGCAGTATGCAGATACTCGACGCAGGGATCTTGAGTTCACTGGAGGTGATAAAGTATTTTTGAAGGTATCGCCAATGCGAGGATTGAAAAGGTTCGAACAGAAAGGGAAACTAAGTCCAAGATATGTCGAGTCGTATGAGATTTTAGCTAAGCGTGGAATAGTGGCTTATCAATTTGCAATACCACCATCTATGTCAAGTGTGCATGACATTTTTCATATTTTCTTATTGAAGAAGTATGTCAAGGATCCAACGCACGTTCTGATAGTAGATCTACCTGATTTGACTGATGATTTGACCTTTGAAGTAACACCAACTGAAATCACCAGCCGAAAGGTTCAACGACTATGCAACCGAGAGATTTATTATGTTAAAGTCACCTGGAAAAGTAGAGACATGGAAGAAATTACTTGGGAAGAAGAAAATGATATGCGAAAGAAATACCCTCACTTATTTGATTCAGAAGGTACGTATAATTTCGAGGACAAAATTTTTATAAGTAGGGGAGTTGTATGACCCATATCAAACTAACCCGGTCTTATCACCTTGAACCAGGTTTACCCGTCATGGTTGAGTCAAATGGACCAAGGGCGTGAAGGAGATCGTGATCCCAGGTATCAAATCAACCCAAAAACACTTAATTTTGGGGGAGGGTCACATACCCAGCAAGGGAGGGTCGGACTCCCGCAAGACAGAAAGTCGGTGTATGGTTAGTTTGAAGCCCGAAAGGGCTAAATAGTCATCCCATCCTGCCCTTTCCCAAACCTTTGAAATACCATACTAAAGCTATTCTTTTATTTTACTACAAAGTCGACAAGTTCATAGGTAAGGGCCGGATCCTTTCTTTCTCTTTCCATAGTACAATGTAACCTTTCGTTAGACCCTTTGTTTTACAGGGAGGATTGGACACATTGGAAACCTAGGGTCGACGGGATCATCGACCCACCCATCGACCCTCAGTTGCCACCGAAACTGAAATTAAGAAATTTCCATAATTTCGATTAGGATTCTTTCCTAATCTCAAAGGGACTTATTTAGGATGTTTCTACTCTATTAAAAGGAAGTCCCTAAGCCTCTTTCACTCTTTTTACAACCCTAATCGAATTGAGAGAAAGAGAAGAGAAGGAAGAGAAGAAAAAGAGAAACAAGATAGAGAAGAAAGCAAAAGGAGAAGAGTTGTAGAGAAGGAGTGTTCTTATCAGGTATGGATACTAATTCCATGAGTTTCTACAGGCCTTAGGTTAGATAATGATGAGAGTGTGATCTCGGAGAAACCCAAACCATCAACCCATGGTTAGGTTTTCATGGAAAACCATGGGAGAATACATGAAAGATATTTGGGTGGGTGAATGGACTGTTGGAGCAAGCCATAGGAACCCAAACACGAAGAATGGACTAAAAGGAGGAAAATTGACCAAAACCACCGAGGGTCGCACAGAGGGTCGATGACCATCCGACCCTATGTGATCCTGAGTATCGACCCTCAGTGTTTGGGAAGTACAGATTTCGGGGAGGGTCGCCCCCAGGGTCGATCATGACTCCGACCCTACCTTCGACCCTTAGTTAACAGAATAGTTTTAAAAATTAGAATAAATTCTAATTAAATTTTATTGACTTTGTTAGGTCTTCTAACAATATAATAATATTATAAAGGTGATTCTAAAGCTTAGAAGAGTATCTATTAGCAAGCTAAGGTGAGGAAACGAACTCTAAACTAATTGGTTAATAACAAACTGTTTTCTCTTTTCTTGAGTCCAATGCCATGTTTGATTCTATGCGACTATGTTTGTAATGTGCATACATGTCATCCAATATTTCTATTACCTGTTCATGCATATTTACTTTATTGTTTATAACATGATGATGATGATGATAGGAATAGGCATGTGATTGTATGTGTGTGGTTGGCGTACTTGATGCGAGCGAGTATCAGGGGAGGTGTGATGATAACATCAATAAACGTTAACATTTGGCGGGTCTCAGCATCTTAGCTCTATCTCTAACTCAAGTCTTGTACATTAGCATCATCGTATCGCCGTTACTTTAGAAGAACTAATATGTTGCAGAGTATCAGGAGGGGTGGTCTCGGTCCTTGTAGTCTCTAACTCTACCGGGGGGCCTTAGCTCTATCTCTATGGACATTCTGAGGGATGTTGGGGTGAGGCCTTGGATACACTGTTTGGCATTAGGATTGGTTAGTTGCGAGCCCAGTTTGCAAGCCCTTGCCAGCAGGGTCTTACGTGTTGGTATGGCCCTATACAGCAATAAACGTTAACCTTTGTTGTATAATGTTCATGATTAGGGTGGATGGGGACGACAATAAACGTTAACCTTTGGGCGGACTTCCACACCTTGTGTATAGAGGCGGGGTCAATAAACGTTAACCTTTGACCACCCAACCTTTCTATTGCGCATTGCAAACTATAAACCAGACCAAAGATATGAATTGATTGCATTCATATGTACTATTCCATTGTTTTGTTTGCTCACTGAGCCATGATGTGTACTCACCCCTCGACGTCGAATATTTTTAGTTGATGATGCATGTTATACCGTTGAAGATTATGTAAACGCTCCAGCGTACGGGAATGTAGCAGCCATGGAAGTTGAAGCTGAAGTGGATACACATGACTCCTCTTGCGAGTGCAACTCATGTGTATTTGATTAGATATTTTCTTAGTTTTCTTTACTTGGATTAATTATGGAAATGTATTTGATATTTATTTATGTCTCAGTTGATACAGATTAATTTGTTATTTAAATATTAATATCACAGTAGATTCTCAGTTCATTTTACTATAAGACTTCCGCTATTATATATTTACTCTGATTATGAATGCGGATGTATGGAGTTTAGATAACACGGATACAACCTACTCGTGATCTTGGTTAAACCGTTGGTTTGTTAGCGGTTCATCACACCATTCTGAATAGTGTGGAATTGGGGTGTGACAACTTGGTATCAGAGCTTCTCAGGCCCTGTCCGCTAAACTAGCATACATTCAAGACAATTGTGAACTGAGATAGGATAAAAGTAAAAACAGTAATAATAACCCACTATAAGCACAAGTGATGGTTGAGACTAAATTTAAAAAGTGAATAATGCATATATTAAAGGGGAAACAATTTTACATACAATGAGAGAAAAACAAACGTATATACATAACTAAAGCAGAGTATAGTCCACAACCCGGACAGTTACTCTGTAGTACAAAAAAAATAAATACAATCAAGAAGCTGGAGGTGAAGGAGGAGGCGGTGCCTCATGATCTCTGTCATAGTCCTCGGCATAGACTCTAGTCAACCAGGCCACCTGAGCCTGAGTCGCCTGAAGACTATCCGTGAGATCAGCCACCCGCTGATCAGTCCGGCGTTGGGCGTCTAGAAGCTCCTCCATCCCCAGATCAGATCTGCGCTGAGCCTCTCGGAACTCATGCAACATCTCCATCATATCAGAAGGTGGGCGTGAAGGACTAGCCGCATGAGAAGGACCAGTCTCAGGTGCAGGACCCACCGCCGAGGAAGTACCAGCTCCAGCCGCATGCGTGGGTGAAGGCGGTGGTATCAAGTCGACGTCCATATACATGCGGTCATCGTCATCGGTAGGATCCGCATGAACTCTAGCAGCTGTAGTAGCTGCCTCAGCGTCAGCCATCTCGATGCGAGTGTGAGGGCGCACCATCTCGTTCCTCTCCTCGTCACTGACTTGGGCATCCCGCATACCCATCTTGCAAATAGCCTCCCAATCTAGAGGCGATGAGAAGGTTTTCTTCTGAATCTTCTCATCCACTAAATCAACCCCCAGGCGGGTAAGCAGAACAGTAATCATGTGTCTATAGGGTAGATTACCCCTATGACTGGGTAGTGTGGCACTGATCATAGTCCGCATGATGATGTAAGGAAGGCAGACGGGCTGTCGAGTGCAGACGCTATACAGAAGATACTAGGTCAGCTGAGAAACCCTTTCGTAATGGCCACTCTGTGGAATCAAATTATGCTGGATAATTTTGCAAAAGTTCCGTGGAGCCGGACGCATATAGCAAGCTCTCATCAGCCAGCGATCAGGGCGTAGTAGCCGACTATCAATCTCAGCCCTCATCTCTAGGGAAACAAATTGGGGCTCTCCAGGAGCACAGTAAACCATGGGGCCATCATAGGGAATGCCCAGTAGGTCGGCTAGTTGCCGATAATCGAATGAAATGTTCACTCCCTTGATGTAGCTGGTCATGCGTAGCTCGTGACCCCTATCCACATCATTGTAATCCACCACCACTTGGAGATTACAATAAAACTGTCGCAATATGTCCGGGCATGTGCAAGCGTTGTAGGTGATGACAGGGAGCCAACCCATATCACCAAAGACCCTTTCCACGTTGAACAAGGCTAACTCAGCCAAGTTTACCATACGACCACCCTCTACCTTCTTACGAGCATAGTGGGAATACTGTGCCTCGGCTTCGTTGGAGCGGAAGCGAAGTGGATCACAAACTCTGGGTACTTTGGTACGGGCCATAGTAACTGCAAATAAGAAAGAAAAAATAGATAATGTGTTAATAAGGTAGAAAAATCCAAAATTTGACATTATAACGACGTAAGTTGGCCAAAAGCCTCACTTTTCACCCATACACGTGGGCAGGAGGACGTACATAGATCCTAAACCAACTTGTGAGATTCAAACAGTGGGAAATTACAACTAATTAGATTGGATTTCAAGAAATTTCAAGAAATTCAAAATTTCGACAAAATTAGGGCAAAAAGTGAAAATTTCGAGTTTCTCGATAACCAACCGATGAAACTCAAATATTTTTGAGGGCTTTCGTTCCTCGATTCACCAATAACAAAAGCCCCCAATAAAAATCAAATTTTTATGGTTGGAAAAAGTTTAATTTGAAAAATACAAGTTAAAGGGATAAAAACTTAGAAATGGAAACCTAAAAACGGGTAAAAACGAGAAAGCATACCTGTAGGGATGACGTGGACGACGAAACGCGGATCCAAACTGACCAAAACAGCGTAGTGGCACTGTACCAACTCAGAGGCGAGAGATGAGTCGAAACGGGAGGGAAATAATAGAGAATGAACCCAGAATCGGATCCTAAAGATCTGATTTTTAGTTCGAGGATCGGACAATTCAACCAGGATCATCGACCCTCGGATCGACCCTCCCATCGACCCTCAGCTCTCAGGAATCTGACAGAAAACCAGGGTCGGATACTGAGGGTCGGATACCCATCGACCCTCACATCGACCCTCGGCTCTCGGGAAGAACAGGTTATTCCCAGGGTCGGATAATGAGGGTCGGATACCCATCGACCCTCACATCGACCCTCAACTCTCGGGAAGAACTGGTTATTCCCAAGGTCGGATACTGAGGGTCGGACATACCATCGACCCTGCATAGAAAAGACAATATTTTTCATAGAATGAGCTGAAAATTTTGAAATTTTACATCGGTTAGCATGCCTACATGTAGTATAAATGATTGTCTCACCTATTTTGATGATTTTCAGGCACCACCAATCTCAGAAGAAAATATGTTTGGGCGTAGAGTTACCAGGAAAAGCCGAAATGCAGTTCCACCACCACCTGTGGAGGAAACTAGCCAAGAAGATATATACGCCCAGGGAAATCCATAGGTTGTACCCCCAGTAAGTCCAGACCAGGAAAATCCTGCCAACTTGCCACCTCCACCCCCGGAGTAAGCAACCGTGGTAAAGAATCTAGCTCAGCTGCTGCAACAAATGCAACACGCACAGGCACAAATGCAAGTTGCAATGGGGATTATGTTCCAGGCCGCTCATGCTACACCCATGCAGACCGGGCAAGCCAGTGCAGCACCGGTGGGTAGCCACCCAACACCTCAACCACCAGCTGCACAAACCCCAGTGCCAGGTCCGAAAGTAGCTCAGGTTAATTATCAGTATCCACAACCTATGTTTGGGGCATACCCCCATAATCAGATGGATCACTCTCGACTGGTTGAGAGATTTTTGAAGATGAAGCCCAAGGAATTCAACAGTAAACTGTCTGATCCGTTATGGCCAGCACACTGGATCGACGAGATGGAGAGAAACTTTCTTATGATGACTATCACAAAAGAAGAAAAGGTGTTATGTGCCACCTTCATGCTGAAAGGTGATGCACATCATTGGTGGAAATCTACCAGGGCATATCTACTGACCAAGTACGCCCTATTGACTTGGGCTATTTATAAAGAAGCGTTCTTTGAGAAGTATTTTCCACGAAGCTTCAGAGATGCTATGTAGAAGGAATTCCTGAGTTTATATCAGGGCCAGATGTCTGTGGATGCATATCAACAGCGTTATGAGGAGCTGTTTTTATTTTCACCACTTAGTATGCAAGAAGAAGACACTAAGACCCGTAGGTTTGTCACGGGGCTTAGAGGAAGCATCAGAGAGCATGTTCTGGTTTTGGAGCAGAAGGTATATAACGAAGCTGTCCAAATTGCTCGAGTTATAGAATCGAGCCAGAAGGAGAGTTATTTTACACAAAACAGAGGTATAAAAAGGCCAGCTAGAAATGCTTATAATTGAGGGAACAACAAGACATTTAAACCATTCTATGCTCAAGGCGTTACTGCTGCACCCAAGACTACTCTAGCAGCTCAACATCAGCCCAAGCCAAATCCTGAAGGTCCAAAATGTTATAACTGCAACCAAGCAGGACATATGGCAAGGGAGTGTCCTAAGCCTAAGAAGCAGTTACATCAAGGATGAGTATATGCGGTTACAACCGAGGATGCTGCCGCATCACCCGATGTGGTCACAGGTATGACTGAAACTTTGTTTAAATTGTAATTGCATTGTATGAGCATGTAGACTAAGTAAAATAAATCACAGGTATAGTACCTATAAATGGCATACCCGCCAGAGTACTCTTTGATTCAGGATCTACTCATTCCTTTATATCTGTGTCATTCGGAAAGAAGCTGAAATTGCCCATCAAAACATTGGACTACAAAATACTTGTACGGCCAACGATGGGGTTAGAAGTGGAATTAGAGAAAGGTTATGGACCATGTCCAGTTCTCATTGGCGAGAAAACCTTAGAGGCAGTCTTGATCCAACTGGAGATGGCAGACTTTGACGTCATCTTGTGAATGGACTGGTTAGCTCGGCATTCTACGAACCTATTATGCGCCGAAAAGAAGCTGACATTTAAAGACAAAGAAGGAGCAGAATTTAGTTTTACGGGAACCAAACTGCCCCGTAAACACAAGCTCATACTCTCTGCACTAAAGGCTAAGAAGTGCCTTGAGAAGGGGCAGTCGGGTATCTAGTATCAGTGGTCGACCTAACCAAGGAAGCACCACGAATGGAAGATATTGATGTCGTGCGGGACTATCCCGACGTATTTCCGGTGGAACTATCGGGATTATCACCCGACCGAGCCACAAAGTTTGTGATAGATCATATACCCGGAGCTGCACCAGTATCAAAAGCACCTTATAGAATGGCTCCTATATAACTGAAGGAATTGAAAGTGCAACTACAAGAACTACTGGACAAGGGTTATATTCGACCCAGTATATCACCATGGGAGCACCGGTATTATTCGTAAAGAAGAAGTACGGTAGCGTTCGATTATGTATCGATTATCGGGAGTTGAATAAACTGACAATCAAGAATCGATATCCACTACCTCGGATCGATGAGTTGTTCGATCAGTTGCAAGGAGCAAAAGTATTTTCTAAGATCGATCTTCGGTCAGGCTATCATCAGTTGAAGATTAAAGAGGGTGATATTCCTATGACAGCTTTCAGGACCAAATATGGACATTATGAGTTCTTGGTCATGTCTTTTGGATTAATAAACGCACCAGCAACTTTCATGGAACTTATGAACCGGGTCTTCCATGATATGTTGGATACATCGGTTATTGTATTTATTGATGATATATTGGTATATTCCAAAGACAAAGAAACCCATATCAAGAACCTAAACGCCGCCCTACAGCGTTTAAGGAAGAAGTTATATGCCAAATTTATCAAGTGTGAGTTTTGGTTAAGTGAAGTCGCCTTACTAGGCCATGTAGCATCCGCTGAAGGAATCAAAGTGGACCCCAGCAAGATCGAGGCTATTGTAAAGTGGGAAGCACCAAAGAGCGTTGCAGAAATTAGAAGTTTTCTGGGTCTCGCTGGTTATTATCGGAGATTTGTGGAAGACTATTCCTGGATTACTTTACCTCTCACCAGTTTGACTAAGAAAGGTGAAAAATTTGTGTGGACGGATAAATGTGAGAAGAGCTTCCTGACATTGAAGACCGGATTGATATCAGCTCCGATTTTGACTATTCCTGTCCCAGGACAGCCATTTACCCTATACACTGATGCGTCAGGACTGGGATTAGGATGCGTTCTTATGCAAGGAGAACAAGTAATTGCTTATGTCTCAAGACAGTTGAAGATACATGAGAAAAATTATCCTACTCATGATTTGAACTTAGCGGCAGTAGTACATGCTGTCAAGATATGGAGACATTACCTGTACGGGGAGAAATTCCAGATTAAGTCGGACCATAAAAGTCTTACTTATTTATTTAATCAGAAGGAGTTGAATAAGTGGCAAAGAAGATGGCTGGAACTATTAAAAAACAATGATTGTGATATCCAGTATCATCCGGGGAAAGCTAATGTAGTAGCAGATGCGTTGAGCTGAAAGGCGACAATAAAATCTCAATGGGAGGTTAGTACAACTACAGCTATATGTACTACCGGTATGGTATTCAAGCATGGCAATGAGCAATATGTGATATATACAACAGATGGATCAACCAACCAAGGGTTTATTCATCGGTTTTCAAATATGTTCGTGGCATTGAAAATTATACCAGATATAATGGTTGAAGTGAAGACAACTATCAAATCAGATCCTTATCTAAGAACAGTACAAGAAGATATTGAGAAAGGAAGGACTAATCCTGAGTTCACCTTAGACGAAGAAAACGTACTGAAGTACAAAGGAAGAATATGTGTACCCGAAACAGAAAGTGTGGACATTAGACATAGACTGATGAAAGAAACCCGTACCACCATCTATTCAATACATCTTGGAAGTACAAAAATGTATCATGATCTAAAGAAACTATATTGGTGGAGAGGAATGAAAGCAGATGGAGCTAAGTTCGTATCTCAATGCCTGAATTGTCAGAAAGTAAAGGCTGAACGACAAAGACCCGCAGGACTGTTACAGCTATTACCGGAACCAGCATGGAAATGGGACTACATCAATATGGACTTCGTCATGGGGTTACCATTGACTCCTCGAGTAGTTGACGCAGTTTGGGTGATTGTAAACCGTCTGACTAAAACAGCTCGCTTCATATCGATACGACCTCAGTATTCACTGGAAAGGTTAGCAAAGCTGTATGTGGATAATATTGTTCGGTTACACGGTGTACCAGAAAATATTGTGTCCGATAGAGATCCACGATTTACTTTCAAGTTTTGGGAGGGATTGCAAAAGGCTATGGGTACAACATTGAAGTTCAGTACTGCATTCCTCCCACAGACAGATGGACAGTCAGAGCGTACAATCTAGATTTTAGAAGATATGCTACGAGTATGTATAATTGACTTCAAAGAATCATGGGAAGAAAGATTACCACTGATCGAGTTTGCTTATAACAATAGCTATTAGGCTACTATACAGATGTCACCCTATGAAGCACTGTATGGCAGGAAGTGTCGAACTCCTTTATTTTAGATTGAAGTTGGAGAACATAGTATTGTTGGACCGGAATTTGTTGAAGAGACTTGTCGAGTGGTCGACATTATCAAGGAAAGAGTTAGAACAACTCAAAACCGTCAGAAGCAGTATGCAGATACTCGACGCAGGGATCTTGAGTTCGCTGTAGGTGATAAAGTATTTTTGAAGGTATCGCTGATGCGAGGATTGAAAAGGTTCAGACAGAAAGGGAAACTAAGTCCCAGATGTCGGGCCGTATGAAATTTTAGCTAAGTGTGGGAAATTGGCTTATCAGTAAGCACTACCACCATCTATGTCAAGTGTGCATGACGTATTTCATATTTCCTTATTGAAGAAGTATGTATGTCAAGGATCCAACGCACATTCTGATAGTAGATCTACCTGATTTGACTGATGATTTGACCTTTGAAGTAACACCAACTGAAATCACCAGCCGAAAGGTTCAACGACTACGCAACCGAGATATTTATTATGTTAAAGTCACCAGGAAAAGTAGAGACATGGAAGAAATTACTTGGGAAGAAGAAAATGCTATGCGAAAGCAATACCCTCACTTATTTGATTCAGAAGGTACGTACAATTTCGAGGATGAAATTTTTATAAGTAGGGGGGAGTTGTAAGACCCATATCAAACTAACCCGGTCTTATCACCTTGAACCAGGTTTACCCATTGTGGTTGAGTCAAATGGACCAAGGGCGTGAAGGAGATCGTGATCCCATGTATCAAATCGACCCAAAAACACTTAATTTAGGGGGAGGGTCGCATACCTAGCAAGGGAGGGTCGGACCCCCCCAAGACAGAAAGTCAGACCCTCTGTTTTACAGGGAGGGTCGGACACACTAGAAACCTAGGGTCGACGGGATCGTCGACCCTCCAATCGACCCTCAGTTGCCGCCGAAACTGAAATTAGGAAATTTCCATAATTTCGATTAGGATTCTTTTCTAATCTCAAAGGGACTTATTTAAGATGTTTCTACTCCATTTAAAGGACGTCCCAAAGCCTCTTTCACTCCTTTTTCAACTTATTTAGGATGTTTCTACTCTATTTAAAGGACGTCCCAAAGCCTCTTTCACTCCTTTTTCA
The DNA here is from genome assembly GCA_028583415.1 of Protea cynaroides. NCBI lineage: Eukaryota > Viridiplantae > Streptophyta > Magnoliopsida > Proteales > Proteaceae > Protea > Protea cynaroides. The sequence goes on along the minus strand of CM053270.1, from coordinate 31,446,495 downwards.
ACCCTAATCGAATTGAGAGAAAGAGAAGAGAAGGAAGAGAAGAAGAAGAGAAACAAGGTAGAGAAGAAAGCAAAAGGAGAAGAGTTGCAGAGAAGGAGTGTTCTTCTCAGGTATGGATACTAATTCCATGAGTTTCTACGGGCCTTAGGTTAGATAATGATGAGAGTGTTATCTCGGAGAAACCCAAACCATTAACCCATGGTTAGGTTTTCATGGAAAACCATGGGAGAATACACGAAAGCTATTTGGGTGGGTGATTCATGGTTTTAGACCATGGGATGCATGACGAATGGACTATTGGAGCAAGCCATAGGACCCTAAACACGAAGAATGGAATAAAAGGAGGAAAATTGACCAAAACCACCGAGGGACGCACAGAGGGTCGATGACCATCTGACCCTATGTGATCCTGAGTATCGACCCTCAGTGTTCGGGAAGTTCAGATTTTGGGGAGGGTCGCACCCAGGGTCGATCATGACTCCGACCCTACCTCCGACCCTCAGTTAACAAAATGGTTTTAAACATTAGAATAAATTCTAATTAAATTTTATTGACTTTGTTAGGTCTTCTAGCAATATAATAATATTATAAAGGTGATCCTAAAGCTTGGAAGAGTATCTATTAGCAAGCTAAGGTGAGGAAACGAAACTCTAAACTAATTGGTTAATGATAAACTATTTTCTCTTTTGTTGAGTCCAATGCCATGTTTGATTCTATGTGACTATGTTTGTAATGTGCATACAACATGTCATCCAATATTTCTATTACCTATTCATGCATATTTACTTTATTGTTTATAACATGATGATGATGATGATGATAGGAATAGGCATGTGATTGTATGTGTGTGGTTGGTGTACTTGATGCGAGCGAGTATCAGGGGAGGTGTGATGGGAACGTCAATAAATGTTAACCTTTGGCGGGTCTCAGCATCTTAGCTCTATCTCTAACTCAAGGCTTGTACATTAGCATCGTCGTATCGCCGTTACTTTAGCAGAACTATTATGTCGTAGAGTATCAGTGGGGGTGGTCTCGGTCCTTGTAGTCTCTGACTCTACCGGGGGGTCTTAGCTCTATCTCTATGGATATTCTGAGGGATGCTGGGGTGAGGCCTTGGATACACTATTTGGCATTAGGATTGGTTAGTTGCGATCCCAGTTTGCAAGCCCTCGTCAGCAGGGGCTTAAGTGTTGGTATGGCACTATACAGCAATAAACGTTAACCATTGTTGTATAATGTTCATGATTAGGGTGGATGGGGACGACAATAAACGTTAACCTTTGGGCGGACTTCCACACCCTGTATATAGAGGTGGGGTCAATAAACGTTAACCTTTGACCACCCAACCTTTCTATTGTACATTGCAAACGATAAACCAGACCAAAGATATGAATTAATTGCATGCATATGTACTGTTGCATCAACTAAAAATATTCGACGTCGAGGGGTGTGCACACATCATGGCTCAGTGAGCAAACAAAATAATGCAACAGTACATATGCATGCAATCAATTCATATCTTTGGTCTGGTTTATAGTTTGCAATGCGCAATAGAAAGGTTGGGTGGTCAAAGGTTAACATTTATTGACCCCGCCTCTACATGGTGTGGAAGTCCGCCCAATGGTTAACATTTATTGTCGTCCCCATCCACCCTAATCATGAACATTATACAACAAAGCTTAACGTTAATTGCTGTATAGGGCCATACCAACACGTAAGCCCCTACTGGCGAGGGCTTGCAAACTAGGCTCGCAACTAACCAATCTTAATGCCAAATAGTGTATCCAAGGCCTCACCCCAGCATCCCTCAGAATGTCCATAGAGATAGAGCTAAGGCCCCTGGTAGAGTCCGAGACTACAAGGACCGAGACCACCCCCTTTGATACTCTACGACATAATAGTTCTGCTAAAGTAACGGCGATACGACGATGCTAATGTACAAGTGTACAAGACTTGAGTTAGAGATAGAGCTAAGATGCTGAGACCTGCCAAAGGTTAATGTTTATTGACGTTCTCATCACACCTCCCCTGATACTCGCTCGTATCAAGTACACCAACCACACACATACAATCACATGCCTATTCCTATCATCATCATCATCATCATCATGTTATAAACAATAAAGTAAATATGCATGAACAGGTAATAGAAATATTGGATGACATGTTGTATGCACATTACAAATATAGTCGCATAGAATCAAACATGGCATTGGACTCAAGAAAAGAGAAAACAGTTTGTTATTAACCAATTAGTTTAAAGTTCCGTTTCCTCACCTTAGCTTGCTAATAGATACTCTTCCAAGCTTTAGAATCACCTTTATAATATTATTATATTGCTAAAAAACCTAACAATGTCAATAAAATTTAATTATAATTTATTCTAATTTTTAAAACCATTCTGTTAACTGAGGGTCGGAGGTAGGGTCGGAGTCATGATAGACCCTGAGTGCGACCCTCCCCAAAATCTGAACTTCCCGAACACTGAGGGTCAATACTCAGGATCACATAGGGTCGGATGGTCATCGACCCTTTGTGCGACGCTCGGTGGGTTTGGTCAATTTTCCTCCTTTTAGTCCATTCTTCGTGTTTGGGGTCCTATGGCTTTCTCCAACAGTCCATTCAACATGCATCCCATGGTCTAAAACCATGAGTCACCCACCCAAATAGCTTTCATGTATTCTCCCATGGTTTTCCATGAAAACCTAACCATGGGTTGATGGTTTGGGTTTCTCCGAGATCACACTCTCATCATTATCTAACCTAAGGCCTGTAAAAACTCATGGAATTAGTATCCATACCTGAGAAGAATACTTTTTCTCTGCAACTCTTCTCCTTTTGCTTTCTTCTCTACCTTGTTTTTCTTCTTCTTCTCTTCCTTCTCTTATCTTTCTCTCAATTCGATTAGGGTTGTAAAATGAGTAAAAGAGGCTTAGGGACGTCCTTTAAATAGAGTAGAAACATCCTAAATAAGTCCCTTTGAGATTAGGAAAGAATCCTAATAGAAATTATGGAAATTTCCTAATTTCAGGTTTGGCGGCAACTGAGGGTCAATGGGAGGGTCGATGATCCCGTCGACCCTAGGTTTCTAATTTGTCCAACCCTCCCTGTAAAACAGAGGGTCTGACTTTCTGTCTTGGGGGGGTCCGACCCTCCCTTGCTGGGTATGCGACCCTCCCCCTAAATTAAATGTTTTTAGGTCGATCTGATTCCTGGGATCACGATCTTCTTCACGTCCTTGGTCCATTTGACTCAACCATGATGGGTAAACCTGGTTCAAGGTGATAAGACCGGGTTAGATTGATACGGGTCTTACATCATCAATCAAGTAAGTCAGATCCTGTAGTCCTCGACCGTTTACCACTGCTCACAATCCACATTCACATACACTTAAAACATTCATAATATAAATGCAAATGCATGCAAGAATAGTTATTGGATGACATATTATCACAATCAAATCAATACATTCACAGGCTTAATCATAATAGGAAACATTTCACAAATAAGACAGGGATTCTGTTCCATTACTTGTGATTTGAAGATAATTGCTATTCCCAATCAAAGGGTCACTCTTTTTTACATACAAGTTTCCTATTTTAAGACCAGTGCCCAAACCCCATTAGGATTTGACCATTTTAAGCTTGTGGCTGGTCTTCCCATGTGCAAGTGTATAGGACTAACATGGTTGAAGACGATGACAAACCCATGAGGTGACACAAAATCGTTAATCTAGAACCTCCTATGTCATTGGAACACATGACATTTGCACTATGAGAGGTCTCGAACCCATCCTATGTGACCACTTAGTGCATAGCATGCACGCACCTAAGCTGGCTAGCCAAAAAGGAAGTCCGGCTGAAGAAAGAGGTAGTGCGTCTGCACACCAGCCGTACCCTGTGAGGGAATTGGTTGATGATCAATTAGTTGCATGACCCATCGATTTGAATCCTATCCTCTCCCTACATAGAAAGATGACTGTAATTGACTCTATTCATGGTAGGCTGACCATGCTTGAGCCATGAATGAAAGGAAAGGAGGAAGATCTTCTCTGTTTCCATTCTGGTGCTCCATCTTAACAATTTTGGCACAAGAATGAATCTAGCATAATTAAATCAAACCAAAAACATAGAGAAGAGACTCTGATGTGTTGGAGAGAGAAGAGAAAGAAGAGAAAAAAAGAAGAAGAAGAAGAAGAAGAAGAAGAAGAAGAAGAAGAAGAAGAAGAAGAAGAAGAAGAAGAAGAAGCAGAAGAGAAGGGGGGAAAAAAAGATGAACCTTCTCCCATTATCACCCAGCAGAGAAGGAAGAGAAACCGTAAGAAGAAGAAGAAAGAAAAGTGAAAGAGAAGAGGAGAAGGAAGCTTACCTCTAGAGAAAACAGTTGCTAGTTGAAGTAAACGAAAGAGTTAAACCATCGTAAGTATTCCTCTCTTGGTTATAATTGTTGAATAAGATTTATAGTAGATCCAACTAGTGAATTGAATGAGGTGGTACCTCTCATATTAATGATTATAATGGATATCTTTATGACTGAATCACAATAGAAGATATACCAATCCTCACTAATGGAAGCCTTGTGCCATATGAGCCATCATTCTTAGAATTGGAACGGCGAATGATAGTGCATACGGTTTGAAGGTTGATGGATAATAAATCAAATGGATTAAGTAAATCATCTATGGATTGTTGGAGACCTTAGAGTGACCTTAGGAGACCTAGATCATGAACCAAAGATGAATTCAAAGGACTAGAAATTGGATCTAAAGGTTTATATGCCTATCCAGTGTCTCAACTATTTATCAGATTGAAACGGTATCCAGACTGTATATGGAACCATAAGCCCAAACTCCTTAATCACCCTTGGAAAAATATGGGCAACGTCTCAAAGAACAATCGTGGACATCTAGCCACGTTTCTAATTGTGGTCGTAGAAACCAGCCGTACCACCTACCAATCGTGGCGTACAGTCGATGCCATCAGCCGCATGTGATTTTCTCATATCTTGCTCATCCAACATCCAAAAGAGGCAATGCTAATGCCATTATTTCCTCATTTTTAGTGCTCTACAAAGTTGATGTGGAGAATTTGAGGCAAAGGTCTCCAAGGCATCCCTTGTAGAGTTGCTAGCCGAATTATCGTAAATTTTCCTGTTTTAACTTTAGAAATTCATAAGTTGAACATTTTATGTCCAAATGAGATGATTCAAGCTCTAATATTTCTCATTTTTTAATGCTCTACAAAGTGGATTTGAAAAATTTAAGGCAGAAGTCGGCGAAGGGTCCCATGTAGAATTGCAGTTGAAATGACCCAGAAAATGACAAAGAAAGAGAAAACCCAGTCAACTCAACTCAATCTAAATCAGTCTTGACCCAACCTAGTCAACCTATGTCAGTCCGGACCAGTCAACTTTAATCAAACCAATCTGGACCAAATTAATTCAATCCATGTGCATGTGTAAAGTGTATATCACATATATTAATACATCATATATATTAAGCATTACAAATATATATTATGTATAATATATTGATATTATAAGGAAAGGAGAGAGAGAGCCATAGATCCCTAATTAGAGGGGCCCACTAGGCTTTTTTGTTAGGCAAGAAAGAGAGGGAAAGCCACCTGGCCGTGGGTCCCATTGCCAACAGAAAAAAACTCTAAGTCGTGGGAAATAAGAGCCTGTAAAGAGAATACGAGAGATTGAGAGAGATTGAGAAGTAAAGAAGTAAAATATAAAGAAAAAGGAAAGGGGAGCTGCTGACTAGGTAATTGGAAAGAAAGAAAAATAGAAAGAAAGGGGATTAGTGGAACTCTAAGATGAAAAGAAAAAAAGAGAGACAGAGAGGGAATTAAAAAAGAAGTTAAGAGAAAATAATAGAGAATGAAAGAAGGAAAGAAGGCCCATCAACTCTAATGGTGTAAGACCCGCACTCCATGAACCCGATCTAAACCTTGATTTCATGTCGTAACAGGTCTTCCAATCATCACCGGGCCAGACGGGACGAGCGGATGACAACCAGGTATGAAATCGGACCAAATGGACAAAATTAGGTATGTATTTAGTCATACCGGTCGATGGTACCGGTCTTAGCATTGGTACCGGTCGACCGGTATAGTCAGCAGACTACCAAGATCCGGAACCGGATCTCTGTGGGTCCTACTTTCCAAATTCCGAACCTTAGGACTTTCCTAATCCTAGAAGGCTTACTAAACCTAAACCTAGCCTATATAAACACCTCTAAACCTCCTAGAATCCCTTCCATTAATCCTCACAAACCTAGAAAGGAGAAAGAGGCTGAGGAAGGAGGAGAAGCTGTTATTCGACAAAGAACACCTTATCGCCAGTTGACGGTGAGTGCTTAAACCTTCTTTTACATTATGACTCTAGGATTGTGACTCTAGTATGGTTAGGTTGCTTTGCTCAATACCATGCAAAGCAGGTATTGATCTAGAAACCTATTTTGCCAATAAACCATATTTTTGTCAATAAATCCTAATCTAGTCGACAAACCCTAGATTCGAGTTCTAGGAAGAAGATTGTCAAAGCTAGGACTTGAATGGAGTTGGAAACAACTCTAACTCAGTCCTCAGGCCTAGAATGTGTAGGAGGAACCCAAGGATCAATAGGGGATGATCGACGGCAGTCGAGAATCGGACATATGGTCTTCCGGAGACATACCAGTCGACTATACCGGTTGCACCCTGTGCGACCGGTACCTTCCGGGGCTGGTCTTTGGGGACCGGCTGACCATACCAGTCGCAGGTTTCCCCACAGTGCTGCGACCAGTACCTATGACCGGTCAGCCTTGTGGGAATTTTTTTAGTCTGTTGGTTTTCCGACCAACGTAAATCTATTCTAACTAAACCCTAATATTGTATAGGACTTTATGATAACACATACGGATCTTGGGACGTGGAGCAAGCTATCAAACGAGCGTCAGTTAAGGTAACCAGACCTAAACCCTAATAATCTAATGGACAGTAAACTGTTGTTAATAACTATGATTCTATGGATTGATGTTTGTGTATACTCGCATGTCATCCTTTACTTTCAGTTACTACTATTGTTCATGCATACTCGCTATGCTAGGATGTGATTGTTAGGCATGTGATTGTTTTCATTGGTGTGTGGAATGGAAAGGGCCTGGGATCTGGGATCATTCCTCACACTAGCACCTTTTCATAGTATTCTATCTTAGCATGCTATGTGCAGGTAGGGCATCAAGGGGAGGACGTGGCACTGTGGTCTCCGGCCTAGCCACCAGACTCTAGCTCTATCTTTATGCCGTAGGGAGTTATGTTGAGATAGGGTCTATCTGTTGTATTGTTCTATCTTAGCATGCTTGGTGTAGGTAGGGCATCAGCAGGAGGACGTGGTATTGCGGTCTCCGGCCTGGCCACCAGACTCTAGCTCTATCTCTATGTCGTAGGGAGCTGTGTTGGGATAGGGCCTACTATAATGACATATAAGATTGATTAGTTGCGAGCCCAGATTGCAAGCCCTCGCCAATAGGGGCTTACGTGTTTGTATGGGTAGGGCATCAGGGGAGGTGTTGGCAATGTTGATCGGGACGCCTTAGCTCTATCTCTATTCCATGGTGGGTGCATGTGGGACGGCAATGGTGTGATCTACTGGGTGGCTTCACACACTCGTGTATAGAGGTGCGGTGGCCGCCAATCCTTTCTATAGCACATTGCAAACTTAAACCAGACCATAACATAATATGATTGTTACTCATGCATATAAATGTTACATTGTTTGATTGTCTTACTGAGCTAAGTTGTGAGCTCACCCTTATGTATACATCATTTTTAGATGTTGATGCAGGTTACACTGTAGATGACTACATGAGCGCGCCGGCGTATGGAGGCGTGGCTGCTCTGGATGTGCAGGCAGGAGAGGACGAGCATGACGCTTCATGCGAGTGCCCTTTCTGCGTGTACCTTTAGGATTGATTTGATTTTATTTATTTTAATTATTTTCAGTTGGGATGAAGTTGATGTAAAGATATCATTTAAGTTTTGGTTAGTTGAATAATGGAATATTTTATTTAAATTTATCAATAGATTTCTCAGTTCATTTTATTAAAGACTTCTGTTCTATTTATTATTATTCTGATTGTGGTTATGTGCAATGATTTGTATGAGTGGACATGGTCTTATTGAGATCCTGGTGTGAGCAGTTGGTTCAGTGACGGTTCACTCACTCTTCTAGTTCAGTTGGAATTGGGGTGTGACAACTTGGTATCAGAGCAGTCAGGCTCTGTCCAACAGACCATATTGCACTTAACTAAGTTGATGAACTGAGATAGGAAAATTTAAAAGCCTTAATAAGAACACACCTTAAGCACTTGTTTGATTCCTGAGATTATATAAGGAAGAGCATAACATACTATATTAAATATGTAATTAATAAATGCACATGCTCTAGATAGGCAAAACAATAAACTGCTATTAAAACATTAAAGAGTGATAAGTTAAAAGTGCTACAGGGTACGGTCTACAAGCCGGACAGTTATCCTGTTATATAAATTGTACTGTGAAGACAAAGAAAAAAATAAGAACTCTATCATAGGGTTGGGGGCATAGGAGGAATAGGGTCGGCAATATCATAATCCCGCTCATAGGCGACCCTGAGCCAGTGCACCTACTCCTGAGTGACTCGGAGGCTGCGAGCTAAGTTTTTGAAGTCACGGCTCATCTCACGCTGAGCGTCCCTGATCTCTGTGAACATACCCATCACGGTCTGTGGAGGAGGCTGAGATGGTCCCGCTGCATATGTGGGCCGTGGTGCTGGCGCTGGAACATCCTCCATCTGATCATCGCCACCCTCATCATCACCCCCTGCCTCTGCTGCATGAGCAGCATTGGCTGCTGCTGCTGCTGCTACCGCGGCTGCTACCCTCCTGAGTGGGCGAGGACGAGCCTCTAAGTCCTTATCGCTGATCGGCAGGTTATCCATCTGCATCCGCAGAATGGAATCCCAGTCGATATCCAAAGTCATAGTATCCTCAACCACGATCTCACCCCTCATGTCCACTCATAATCGCCGCAGAAGAGTGGTGATGAGTGAACCGTACGGAAGGTTGCTGGCCTGATCGAGCAGAGTAGTCTGATGCATGGTCCTGATGATGATGTAGGGCAGACAAACCCACTCCACAGTGCAAACACAGTAGGTCAGGTACTGAGTGAGCTGAGACAACTCACTAATGGCCGCTCTGAGGCACAATGATGTGCTGGATGATGCGACTATATACCCGAGGCACAGGCCTCAAACTGGCAGCCTTCATGGGCTCTCCAGGGTTAAGTAGCTGCTCCGAGATCTCCTAACGCAGACCATCAGTGAGAAAGCCCTTCATCTTAGGGGCACAGTAGACCAAGTCCCCATCGTTGGGAATCCCTAGGAGATCGGCGAGTTGGTGAGTGTCAAAAGAGATGGGGACACCCTTAATGTAGCTGGTTAGGCGGAGTGCCCGACATTGATTAAAGTCATTTACATCTCCATCTATCTCCAGATTGGCGTAGAAATGCTTGACAAGGTTGGGGCGAGTGGTCACGGTATAGGTGATGATAGGAAACCAACCAAGCCTGCCAAAAGCGGCTTCAACGTCAAACCGCTGTAACTGCTCTAGGTTTGCCTGTCGTTCTGACTCAATATTTTTTTCCTTGAACCAAGGAAAATGGGTTTGCGCTGCCTCGGAATGAAACCACCGCTCATCGAGCTATGGAACAGGTGGGTCAGGAAGGTGCAGGCCAAGACCGTATGAGCGTTTACCTGCACCTCTATGCGGAGCCATTGAAACTGCAAAAACAAAGACAAATAATGAAAAATTGTTAGAAGTTCTAGAAATTTCGGCAGCATAACGACAGCAAATTAAGCAAAAGCCTTGAACTCACCCAAAACCTAGGGAGGAGGACTTATGTAACCCCCAAACACTTCATGGAATCCAAACATTCATCAAAACAACAAGAAATTTAGGAATTTTTAGAAAATTTGATTTTTGGCAAAAACCTAGGTCAAAAACATAAAAATTTGATTTTTTCAAAAACCGTTCGGTGGAACCTCAAAAAATTGGTTGAGGGTTTTTGCTCATAGAGGTCCCTAAACCCCTTTCTAAGCCGAAGGAAGAGAGTTCCTATGGTTGGAAATTCCTAAACAAAGAAAAACACTAGTTTTGGGCTTAGAACCAAAGAGAAACGATATAAAAATGATGAATGGAAGGAAGAAACTTACCTTGAGGCGATGTTCTAGGTCCAGATCGGAAGGAAATGACTTCTAAGATCACCGGTCGGACTGTAGCAACTCAAGGAATCAGAGAGGAATCGCCACCGGAGAAGAAGAAGAAGAGAAAAGTGAGAAAATTTTCACTTTTCGCGACTTCAAGGAGGAATCTGGGCATACAGGTCGACGGTTTTGCCCATACTGGTCGACCGGTACCCCCTGGGTACTACGACCGCTATCTCTCGGTCAAGAGATGGTGCTGACCGGTCGATCATACCGGTCGCACCATACTCTACAGAGTAGCGACCGGTATGTTGTGACCGGTCAGCTTTGTGCAACCAAAAAAAAATTTGGAAAATTTTTAAAAATTTCAATATTAAGTTTCCATTTCGATTATTCCCCTTGCAATTATTAAAGACTAACACTATTATGATTATTCGCCTGTACCTCATGTGTTATGTCTGCATCTCAGATCCAAACAGACTAGTCTGGGATGGTAGGCAAAAATGGTCGAAGAGGTTTACGGAAGCGTCATCACTCCAGGGTGCGCCAAACTGAGGAAAATGTGGAAACTGGATATGTTGAAGAGCAAAATCAGAACCAGAAAAGTGGAGAAGGGTAGATCCCTAGGGCACCAACAAACTTGCCAAGCCATCCTTACACTAACTCGGAGACGATTGTCACAAATTTGGTGTATCAGATGGAAGTTCAGCAGAAAAGGTTCCTGGATGAGATGTTGAAGATGTTCAGGCCACCAGGATATATCCCCACAGAAGGCACACCTGAACATAGGGGAAATAACACCACACGGCCAACGGATGGTAGCTCTGGGCCAATGGGCCAAGGACAGAATCTACAACCACCACACCAATTTCCATCGTCGTCTGCATATCACGGAGTCTGCCCGTACCCACCACCATGGTACCGAATGAATGCACAGGGGCAGAATGTCCTAAGCCGAGCGGTGGATAGGTTTTTGAAGCTGAAACCCCCTACTTTCACAGGGAAACCAGGAAAACCACTGTGGCATGCACAGTGGGTTGCTGAGATGGAGAAGAATTTTCGTCTGATGACCTGTACTAAGGATGAGAAGGTTTTGTTTTCTACGCACATGCTCACGGAAGATGCAAATGCCTGGTGGAATTCTACCCGGTCATAATTAGAGTTAAAGCACCCTCAGATTGATTGGGCAATATTCAAGGGAGCCTTCTTCGATAAATATTTTCCAAAGTGCTTCAGAAATCAAATGGGGAAGGAATTCCTTAATCTGCAGCAATCTCAATCGACTGTTTATGCTTACCAGCAAAGGTATTAAGAGCTATTTTTCTTTGCACCGGCAAGCATGCAAAAAGAAGAAACCAAGACTCGTAGGTTCACCATGGGATTACGAGGAAGCATTAGAGAGCACGTCCTGGGTCTGGAGAAGAAAGTTTATAATGAGGCTGTGCAGATTGCCAGAGTAATTAAATCCAGTCAAAGAGATAGCTTCTTTGCTCAGAACAGGGGACTGAAGAGGCCTGCTACTGAGACTTCAGGTGGAGGTAATCATAGACCATTCCGCCCGTACAGGGCTCAGTCCATTGTGGTGCCTACAAGGGACACTACTGCAGCACCACCGATACAGTTCACTGGATAGAACCAGAACGTTAAATGTTTCAACTGTCAGCAATTGGGTCATATTGCAAGGACTTGCACTCTACCTAGGAAGCAACCTCCACAGCAAGGGAAGGTATTCGCAGTCACCACTGAAGAGGCAGCCGCATCACCTGATGTGGTTACTGGTATGATTCTATCCCTTCCTATTTGTTTTACTATTGTTATGTTTGAGCATGTAGAACTAAGGGATAACTAAATTTCAGTGACTGTAAATATAGCTGGTATACCTGCCAGAGTACTCTTTGACTCTAGGGCCACGCACTCCTTCGTTTCTATTTCTTTTAGGAAGCGAATGGAATTACCTGTCAAGTGTTTAAACCCAAGCTTGATAGTTTGCTCTCCGTTGGGAGTCGAAGTGGCATTGACTGAATATTATGGGCCATGTACAGTGAGTATTGATGGCCGAAACCTAGAAGCAAATCTGGTTCAACTCGAGATGGAAGACTTTAACGTCATCTTGGGAATGGATTGGCTAGGCCATTATTCAGCTAGCTTATTATGTGGTGAAAGGAAACTTGTGTTTAAAGATGAGAAGGGCAAGGAGTTTAGCTTCACTGGGACCAAGTTACCTAGGAAGCGAAAGCTGATCTTCTCCGCCCTAAAAGCAAAGAGATGCCTAGAGAAGGGAGGAGTAGGGTATTTAGTGTTTGTGGTCGACATAACTACTGAGGTGTCAAGGATGGAAGATCTAGATGTGGTACGAGAGTTTCCATATGTGTTTCCAGAAGATCTCCCAGGTCTACCTCCAGACAGGGCTACAGAGTTCGTGATAGACCTAATGCCAGGGTCGGCACCGGTGTCTAAGGCACCGTACAGGATGGCCCCTACCGAATTAAAGGAGTTGAAGACCCAATTACAAGATCTATTAGATAAGGATTTCATATGACCAAGCATATCACCATGAAGAGCACCTATATTGTTCGTCAAGAAGAAGGATGGTAGTGTACTACTATGTATCGACTACCAAGAGCTGAACAAGTTAACCATCAAGAATCGATAACCTTTGCCTAGGATCGATGATCTGTTCGATCAGTTACAGGGTGCAAAGGTTTTCTTGAAGATTGATCTCAGATCAGGGTATCACCAATTGAAGATCAAGGCTGGAGATATTCCAAAGACTGCTTTCAGGACAAGGTATGGGCATTATGAGTTTCTGGTAATGTCATTCGGGTTGACTAACGCTCCAGCGTCGTTCATGGAACTGATGAACCGAGTGTTTCATGACATGTTGGACACTTCGGTCATCGTATTCATCGATGACATATTGGTCTACTCAAAGGATAGGGAGGCTCATGCAACACATTTGAGAGCGGTACAACGGCTGAGAAGATGAGAAGTTCAAGAAGTGTGAATTTTGGCTGAAGGAGGTGGCTTTCTTGGGCCACGTAGTATCTGAAGATGGTATCAAGGTAGATCCAAGTAAGATAGCTGCTATAGTAGGATGGGAAGCACCAAAATCAATTGTGGAGATCCGTAGTTTCCTCGGATTGGCTGGTTACTATAGAAGGTTTGTGGAAGACTACTCAAGGATCGTCGTTCCAATTCCCAGACTAACCAAGAAGGGAGAGAAATTCATATGGATAGATGAGTGTGAGAAGTTCTTTTAGATTTTGAAGTCAAGACTAGTCTCTGCACCTATCTTGACCATCCCAGCACCAGAGTTACCGTTTACCCTATATACGGATGCTTCAGGGTTGGGTCTTGGATGTGTGTTGATGCAAGGAGAACAGGTGATTGCCTACGCATCAAGACAGTTGAAAGGGCATGAGAAGAATTATCCTACACATGATTTGGAGTTAGCAGCGGTTATACATGCAATCAAGACTTGGAGACACTACCTTTATGGTGAAAAGTTTCAGAATAAGTCATATCACAAGAGCTTAACCTATCTTTTCACTCAAAAGGACCTGAATATGAGACAGAGGAGATGGCTGGTATTAATAAAAGATTATGATTGTGACATTTAGTATCATCTGGGTAAGGCAAATGTTGTGGCTGATGCCTTAAGCAAAAAGTGGGCATTGAAACCTGAGGCAGGACCAAGTACAAATGTTGCACTGTGTGCTACAGCCTCAAGCTCAATAGAGAATGACGAAGAGTTTATATTAGAGACTGCAGGAGATCCAGTGGAATAGGGCTTAATTCATAAGTTCACATTGATGTTTGTAACTTTGAAGATCTCATCGGATCTAATAGATGAAGTCAAAGTAGCAATCCTACAGGATCCACATCTCAAGACTATGCAAGAAGACCTGGAAAAGGGTAAAAGTAATCCTGACTTCACCTTGGATTTAGACAACGTACTCAGGTATCATGGACGATTATGCATACCTCAGAGTGAGGACTCCAATATCAGAGATAGAGTTATGACAGAAGCTCATTACACTCCATATTCGGTACATCCAGGAAGCACCAAAATGTACAATGATTTAAGAAGATTATATTGGTGGAGGGGTATCAAAGCAGATATAGCTCGTTTCGTATTCCAATGTCTGAATTACCAGCAAGTCAAAGCAAAATGGCAGAGACCCGCCGGTTTGCTGCAACCACTATCGGAACCTGCATGGAAGTGGGATTGCATCACAATGGATTTCATCACTAGCCTACCCTTGACACCAAGGTCGGTGGATGCAGTTTGGGTTATAGTCGATCGACTTACCAAGACAGCTCGATTCATTGCAGTCAGACCTCAGTATACCATGGAGAAGCTGGCCAAGCTATATGTAGATAATATAGTCAGACTTCATGGCGTCCCAAAGATTATAGTATTTGACAGAGATCCTCGTTTTACAACAATGTTCTGGGAAGGATTGCAGATGGAACCAAGTTGAAGTTTAGTATAGCTTTTCACCCTCAAACGGACAGGCAGTTAGAACGAACTATTCAAATTTTATAAGATATGCTCCGAGCTTGTGCCCTAGATTTCAAAAGAGCTTGGGACGAGAAGCTATCGCTCATCGAGTTCGCTTATAACAATAGCTACCAGGCTACAATTCAGATGGCGTCATATGAGGCACTCTATGGGAAGAAATGTCATACACCTCTATTATGGAATGAGGTGGGAGAAAGAAGAATTATAGGACCGGAGTTTGTCGAAGAAATTTTTCGAGTGATAGATCAGATCAAGGAAAGAGTGAAGACAGCTCAAGTTCGACAGAAGCACTATGCGGATAACCGACGTCGAGATCTGGAGTTTGCAGTGGGTGACAAGGTATTCTTGAAGATATCACCTGTGCGAGGTCTGAAATGGTTTGGTAAGAAGGGAAAGCTATGCCCCAGGTACGTGGGAGATATTGACCAGACGTGGTTATGTGGCATATCAACTGGCTCTACCACCATCAATGTCAAGCGTTCATGACGTGTTTCATGTATCTTTATTGAAGAAGTATGTCAGGGATCCATCGCACATCTTGACAGCAGACCCACCAGACTTGACAGAGGACTTGACATTTGAAGTAATACCTGTGATGCCCACAAGCCGAAAGGTACAACACCTACGAAGCAAGGATATCAACTATGTGAAAGTGCATTGGAAAAGCCAAGATGTGGAAGAAATTACTTGGGAGGAAGAGAACGCAATGAGAAAGGAATACCCTAACCTTTTCGATGACCAAGGTACGTTAAAATTTTGAGGCCAAAATTTCTTTTAAGGGTGGGGGAGTTGTGAAACCTACATGCAAATTTCGGGGACAAAATTTCTTTTAAGGGTGGGGCAGTTGTAAGACCCGCACTCCATGAACCCGATCTAAACCTTGATTTCATGTCGTAACAGGTCTTCCAATCATCACCGGGCCAGACGGAACGAGCGGATGACAACCAGGTATGAAATCGGACCAAACGGACCAAATTAGGTATGAATTTAGTCATACCGGTCGATGGTACCGGTCTTATCATTGGTACCGATCGACCAGTATAGTCAGCAGACTACCAAGATTTGGAACCAGATCTCTACAGGTCCTAATTTCCAAATTCTGAACCCTAGGACTTTCCAAATCCTAGAAGGCTTCCTAAACCTAAACTTAGCCTATATAAACACCTCTAAACCTCCTAGAATCCCTTCCTTTGATCTTCACAAACCCTAGAAAGGAGAAAGAGACTGAGAAAGGAGGAGAAGCTAAGAAGAGCCGATATTGCTATTCAACGAAGAATACCTTATCGCCAGTCGACGGTGAGTGCTTAAACCTTCTTTTACATTATGACTCTAGGATTGTGACTCTAGTATGGTTAGGTTGCTTTGATCAATACCATGTAAAGCAAGTATTGATCTAAAACCCTATTTTGCCAGTAGACCCTATTTTTTCCGACAAACCCAAATCTAGTCGATGAACCCTAGATTCGAGTTATAAGAAGAAGATCGTCAAAGCTAGGACTTGAATGGAGTTGGAAACAACTCTAACTCAGTGCTCAGACCTAGAATGTGTAGGAGGAACCCTAGGATCAATAGGGGATGATCGACGACAGTCGAGAACCGGATGTATTGTCTTCCGGAGACATACCGGTCGACTATACTGGTTGCACCCTGTGCGACCGGTACTGTGACCGGTACCTTCCGGGGGCTGGTCTATCGGGACCTGCTGACCATACCGGTGGCAGGTTTCCCCACAGTGCTGCGATCGGTACTTGTGACCGGTCAGCCTTGAGGGACGTTTTGTAATCTGTTGGTTTTCCAGCCAACGTAAATCTATTCTAACTAAACCCTAATATTGTATAGGACTTTGTGATAGCACGTTTGGATCTTGCGACGTGGAGTAAGCTATCAAACGAGCGTCAGGTAAGGGAATCAGACTAAACCCTAATAATCTAATGGACAGTAAATTGTTGTTAATAACTATGATTCTATGGATTGATGTTTGTGCATACTCGCATGCCATCTTTAACTTTCAGTTATTATTATTGTTCATGCATACTCGCTATGCTAGGATGTGATTGTTTGGCATGTGATTGTTTTCATTGGTGTGTGGAATGGGAAGGGCCTGGGGTCTGGGATCATTCCTCACACTAGCACTTTTTCATAGTATTATATCTTAGCATGCTTGGTGCGAGTAGGGCATCAGGGGGAGGACGTGGCACTGTGGTCTCCGGCCTGGCCACCAGACTCTATCTTTATCTCTATGCCGTAGGGAGTTATGTTGGGATAGGTTCTATCTGTCGTATTGTTCTATCTTAGCATGCTTGGTGCGGGTAGGGCATCAGGGGGAGGACGTGGTATTATGGTCTCTGGCCTGGCCACCAGACTCTAGCTCTATCTCTATGCCATAGGGAGCTGTGTTGGATAGGGCCTACTGTGATGACATATAGGATTGGTTAGTTGCGAGCCCAGTTTGCAAGCCCTCACCAATAGGGGCTTACATGTTGGTATGGGTAGGGCATCAGGGGAGGTGTTGGCGATGTTGATTGGGACGCCTTAGCTCTATCTATATTCCATGGGGGGTGCATCTGGGACGGTAGTGGTGTGATCTACTGGGTGGCTTCACACCCTCGTATATAGAGGTGCGGTGGCCGCTAATCCTTTCTATAGCACATTGCAAATTTAAATCAAACCATAACATTGTATGATTGTTACTCATGCATATAAATATTACATTGTTTGATTTTCTTACTGAGATAAGTTGTTAGCTCACCCTTGTGTATACACCATTTTTAGATGTTGATGCAGGTTACCCGGTGGATGACTACATGAGCGCGCCGGCGTATCGAGGAGTGGCTTCTCTGGATGTGCAGGCAGGAGAAGACGAGCATGACACTTTATGCGAGTGCCCTTTCTGCGTGTACCTTTAGGATTGATTTGATTTTATTTATTTTAATTATTTTCAGATGGGATGAAGTTGATGTAAAGATATCATTTAAGTTTTGGTTAGTTGAATAATTGAATATTTTATTTAAATTTATCAATAGATTTCTCAGTTCATTTTATTAAAGACTTTTGTTGTATTTATTATTATTCTGATTGTGGTTATGTGCAATGATTTGTATGAGTGGATACGGTCATATTGAGATCCTGGTGTGAGCTGTTGGTTCAGTGACTATTCACTCACACTTCTGGTTCAGCCGAAATTTGGTGTGATAAATGGAAAGAAAAATAAGAAAAGAAACTCGAAGAGAGAATTGAAAAGCAAGGAAATAGGAAAGAAGAAAAAAAAACAAGAAGGAGAATGGAGTAGGTGACGGTGGAGAACTCAGTGGAGAATAAAAAAAATCAGAAAAGGGGAAAAACGAAAAAAAGAGAAAAGGGGGAGATCGAATCGGCTAGAGAGATGGATATCAGAAGAGATGTAAAAATATGGAAAGGAGGAATTCTGAGAAAGAGAGAAGGAGAATAGAGATGAAAAAGAAGAACAAGAAGAAGAAGAAGAAGAAGAAAAAGTAGAGGCAGAGATCATACCTGTGGTAAGCATCGCAACCTCCTTCTACTTTCAACTCGATTAATGTACCATGCTGCCACTCAACTATCACCAAAACCTGCTGCCGCTGATCTCTTATCCGCAACCTATTCATACCTGAACCCCCTCTCATTTGCAAACCCAACCATTGCAACTCCCTCAAACCCGATACTTGTGCGTCACCCACTACAAACCTTACTTCCACCTTTGACCTTATTGTAAACCCCATCATCTCATTTTGGTTACAATCCAACCGAACCAACATCCCACCGATCCTTATACCTATAGCACACTTGATCATCTCCTCCATCTCAACGACACATAAGCCCAGCCAATACCGCACTCCATCCAACAGTCTCTCATCAATCCTCACAAAACCATCTAATTTCTGCCACCGATGACACCTCCTACAAATCCCAATCACAACCAACTACCTAACATTACCACCTGGCCGAAACCCACTGCCATCGAAACCCAATTTTCCCTATTGATCTAGCCATTAGATTTTGAATGAATTATGAGTTAATTAATTTTGAGTCATTGGATTTTGAATGAATTATGATTTAATGAATTGGAGCCATTGATGTCAAATTGTTATGATCATAAATTTACTTTGATTAAAATATGGCATTTTATATTGATTGTGGAAATATGATGAAATTGATCCGATTGTGAAAATATATGGCCTTTGATATTAATTGTGGAAATATGGTAAAATTGATCCAATTATGGAAATATGATGAACTTTGATATTGATTGTGGAATTTTTATGAATTGGTCCGATTGTAAAAATTGATTGAAATTGATCCGATCATATATGGATTGTGATGAAATTAAAATTGATCCGATCGTATATGGAATTCTGATGAAATTGAGATTGATCCGATTATGGAATTTTTAATGAAATTGAGATTGGTCTGATCATATATGGAATTGTGATGAAATTGAGATTGATTCGATTATGGAATTTTTGATGAAATTAAAATTGATCCGATCATATACGGAATTTTGGATGAAATTGATTGATCCCATATTTGGAATTTTGATGAAATTGATCGATGCCATATGCTTGGAATTATGATATAAATCAAATTTTACCATTGATCTCTAAATTTGATGAGATTGGATTATGGCCATTGATCTTGGATTTTTAATGAGAATAAAACATGGCCTTTGATTTAGTATTTTTAATGTGAATGAAATCTAGACAATTGATGATTGAATTCAATGGGATTAAAAATATGGCCATGTGACGTTGAATTTTCACATGATTAAATCTTGGCTATTGATCATAGAATTTGATGTGGTTAAAACCAAGCCATTGATCTTGAGTTTTTAATATGATTAATTATGAGCCATTGGATGATTAATTTTTATTTGGATCATGAGAGAATATTAATTATGAGCCATTGCATGATTGATTTTTATTTGGATCATGAAAGAATATTAATTGTGAGCCATTGGATGTTTAATTTTGATTTTGATCATGAATGATATGAAATATAGACCATTAGATCTTGATCATGATAATCTTGATTGAATCTGAACCATTGGATCTTGATTATGAATAATTTAGAGGAATTTGAACGGTTAGATTATCATTATGAGCAATATAAGCAATTAGGTGGACATCATGAGTGATTTAAAAGAATTTGAGCCATTTGATGGACATCAGGATGATTTAAAAGAATTTGAGCCATTCAATAGACTTCATGGCTGATTTAAAAAAATTTGAACAATCAGATTGTCTTAATGATTGATATAAATGAATCTGAACGATTAGATTATGATATTGAGAGATTTGAACAATTGGATTGACATTAGGAATGATCTGAACCATTGATTTCCTAATCTGATCTTGATTATAACTGATTTAGAATAATTTGAACCATTGGATCTTAGTCTGATTATGATTAAACTTGATGCGAGATCTGAGCCGTTGATTTTGGCTCTTTTGAAGAGATCTGATCATTAGATTGAGGATTTGATCTTAATCATAATATTTTGAACAGATCTAACAGTTAGATCGAGGATCTGATCTTGAGATATTGAGAGCTTCGCATTAGATCACCATAGATCTAGAGAATTCCATCTAAGACATACTGAGACATACCTTATTGAGAATGATACATGAGATGCCATGTCTATCCTTTTGATGCTCACATGCTTGCTGCTATATTGATTCACATGCTTTGTTGCTGTACCTGAGATGAAATATTATAGTTACTTGTCATACTTGAATGATATTTATTATTGGCAATAACTTACTTTCTGTAACACCCTAGTCGAACTGCCATATCTACACACCTAGAAGACATATTAGGTGTGGGGACATGCATGTAGGCACCCACATTCACGGGAAGGGTAAAAATGAAAATGATAAATTTTAATCAAGAGATATAAAGCCTAGTCCAACAAATGCCAAATTAAGGTTTTAGGTCAAGGATAGCTTTAGGACGATCCCTACCCCTCAACTCATTTTCCTCTAGGAAGCAGAGAATTAGATAGGTGTGATGTGAATCTAACCGTAGAGCATTTAGGTTCCACACCTTGATATTGAAATAAGAACATGAATGAATCCGTATTTCGAACTACGTGGATCTTGATTCTTACGGTAGCACCCTAAGATACGTAGGTAGTTTGGAGAGATTCCCAAACACAGACTCATATACCCTTGCTCCCCGAAAGTAAAGAAACACATTGCTCCCTGAGAGTAGAGAGACAGATTGCTCCCCGAGAGTAGAAAGAGACAGATTGCTCCTCGAGAGTAAAGAGACAGATTGCTCCCTGAGAGTAGAAACAGATAGATTGCTCCCTGAGAGTAGAGAGATAAATAGATTGCTCCCCGAGAGTAGAAAGAGATAGCTTGTTCCCCGAGAGTATTAGAACATCATAACTAACTATATTATACCTGATTTTCAGGACCTTTGAAATATGTAGGCAACTTAGAGGACCTCTCCAAGTATGGTACCACATCTTAGTATCCTTAGGTCCACCACATCCGTATTCATATCCATCTTCACTTCAATCCACATTAGGCTATCTCTAGATTCAATCTCAATCATCATCAAGCATAAATATCAACTTGAACAATTGAATCTAATGAAGCTTAATCATAAATCACATCCATAAATCTTAATCACATTATATGTGAACTACGTTATGGACTTGATTTCCAGGATTATAATACATAGGTAATTTGAGATGTCTTGGGTGTCTCAAATTCGGTCCATCACCGAACCATCTTCGGTTCGGTTTACTGTATATTACTTTGCTTGTTTATTTATTTTGATAACATGTTTGGCTAAACCTTAAGTTAGAAGAATTTAGCAACTTGACATAGCATTCCCAATGAGCCCTAGTTATCATCCATTGACCATGAATAGTCAGAACCATAGAGTCTAAGGAAAGTAGAATCACATAGGAGACCGATTTTTAGATCGGGCAGTTTTGGGTTCCTAACACCTTCTCAAATTGTACCTTGAATGCTTACCCGTTTTCTGATAGATCAAAGCCAATATATTGGGTCCAATGAGTCAATAAAAGTTTTGTCTTATGATGAGACTACATTTTTATAGGTCCTAGAACTTAATTTAGGTGGTGACTCCATATCATTACCGTCCATCAGTGTGGGTGGATATATATTGTCCTCACAATAAGGTAAACTCAACCACTTAGGCTTAGCAAGAAAACTAAACATGCAACAAACAAACTGCATGCAGCTGTCAACTACGATCAGGTATGATAACTATAAGTGCCAGCTCAGGACAACCCACATATGAAGTCTCTAGGCTGCACAGATCTTTTCCCATCAAATGATACCGCTTTACTCGGCATATAGCATCAACCCTAACTATGGGTACGTCATCTTGGTCCTGCACATGACCATAACTCATCCCAGCCTTTATTACACTAGCTACTTAAGGAAATGGTAATCCTAATAGTCGACTCACCCACCTATCACACTACATCGGGTATAGGGAGCATTGCATCTATGTTCATGCCACCTTTTGATTACACCCATGCCATTACATAACCCCCTAATGGTTAGGGGTATAGTTAGGTAATTATGTTCAGCTAGCCATGCCCATCAAATTAGCCATATTACCGGACCAAGCTTCTGACCATGTCCGAGCCCCCACATAAGACATCGTGACTTGGCTAAGTTACATACGATCAATGCAAAGTAGCGTCACTAAGAAGTGGTGCAAGCGTCCCATATCACTCAGCTTCCTCCTTATCGACTTAACTAGACATCATGAATCAAACATGGATCAGTCACTTTTATAAAAAGGTAGAGAGTGTCCCATACCTCTTGCCCTCCAATCCTCACCAGCACTGCTGAACCCAAACACAAAGATGCACATGTATGATCACACAAAATAGTTTATTGGATGGCACGTTATCACACAAGATCATATTATCAATTGCATCCACCACACAACATGGTAATATTAAGAGAAAACATATGCATCCAAATGTCTAGTTTCCTTACAAAAAGTTAGAAAGTAAATCTTCAGCAAGCCGATCAGGTCTCTGCTTACCAGAGTCCTCGTAGCTCTATCAAGTCATAAGTAATATTTTTCATTAATATATTATCTAATAGAATTAATCAGGTTTCTCTTTAAGTTCATTATTCTGCTTAGAGCGTTAAATACCTATCTGATAACTTATGCCTATCGCCTACTATTTGCCTAATCATGATATGACATCTGGTGGTTCATTATTTGTTTCATTCATTATTGTTCATAACCTTGGGGTATGTCTAAACCTTCCAACAAGCCTGTTGTCCATAGGGGATTGGTGAAATAAAAATTGATTCTCCATAAAACGGCACACTCGCTAGCCAGAATTACCTTTTAAGAGCCTTAATAATATGAAGGACTTCTTCTAATGAAGTCAAGGGTTCTAGCATCGTACCAGAGCCTGGTTACTAGTTTTCAAGGTTCAATACTTCATGTCCTAAGGTTTCTAACATTCCCATTTGGTGAACAGTAAGCTACTCGACTGGTCATTAAGCTATTAATCATACTAATGAATGTTACATATCTAAAAACATATTTCCATTGATCTAACCTTTTAATTAGACTCCTAAAAATTTCAGAGAGTCACTAACTAAAGATGATGGACAATAGGGGTCAAAATCCTATACGGCATGTGTCATCGACCTCACAGTCTGACCACACATCACAACATGGTCGTTTGACATTGCTGGCACCCCAGAAGGGTTGCTTAGCTCCTCCGGTTAGGTTTATGGTCTTTCATTACAAAGGCAATCCATGATTGGTCATTTCATAATGTAAACCAAAACCTACCTCTGGATACATGATGCACAAGGGATTTTACACCAAAGAAATACTATTTCCAGGTTCTAAGGCCTTAATAAATTCTAAATAAATTATAGAGTCACTGGCCAAGTTTGGCTAGAATCCGGTGTCGGAATGGCATGCGACTGATGGCATCGATTGCACATCTCAACGACCAGGTCGTATTGCAAGTACCATCGACCGCACTTCGAAACGTGGTCCAATGACCACCAAACTTCTCCAACTTGTTTTTCATATTTTTCTTCATTTGAATATGGAGTTTGAGCGCTAAATACGATATTTACACAAGGTTTTGGATATTGTTTTGATTGTCCATTTAACCGAGATAACAGATCTGGTATATTTCCTCTAGATTTGATTTCCAACATTAGTCCAACATCATACCAGGAGTTTAAGTTTCCTATAGTCCTTGTAAAGCCTTCAATAGTTGATAGATAATTATTTAATTCATTTGATTCATTTGATTCATTAACCATCATTCCTTATTTTGTCAACATTACTGTTCACGATCCTTCTTTATGAACGACAACTGATACTTGCATTAACATCACCAAATGGTGGGTGCTACTAGGAAGTATGGCCTTCTCTTAAACTCTAACAACTAAATCCATCCCTTCCATTCATTGTACCAGCTACTTCTCATGGTAAAATTGGAAGAGTAGTAGCTTGTACAAGTGTGACCGCACCATTAATGGTGGTAATATTTTTTTCTCAAATCTTTCCCAAAGCCTCTCTGATAGTTATGATGTGGATACACTAAGCAACAGAGAGAGGGGGTTTGCTTGCATTGGTTGTTCTCGAATTGGCTTTCCCATCTAGTTCGCGATTGAAAGGTGAGTTCCTCCTTTTCTTTTTCTCCTTCTCTCCCTTGCTCTTCCCATTTTTTCTATGCTCAGCGGTACTTAGAGAGAAGCTTTCTCTCTTTTCTTCTTCTTCTTCTCTCTATTCTCTCTCTTCTGTGTTTCTGGCCTAGTAGAAGGATTTGGGAATGAATCCCACCCATAGCCAAAAATGATTGAATAAAGTCTCGATGAAACCAAAATGGAAACAAAGATAATTTATCTCCTTCCCTTCCATTCTCGGTTCAATGAAGAGTAGCCTTTTATAAATATGGTGCTAATGATAGGCTTTCCATGCAGGGTGAAGTCAAGAATTCAAATTAATAAGACCTACATTCAAATCAGTCACCATTCAGATTTGTGCCTAGAGGTGCGGCTGGACATCATGCAGTTGGTGTGCTGCCGCACCACCAATGTCTCTAGCTGAACCTTCTTTTGGGTCGGTCAGTCTAGGCATGTGCTTTCCAGGCTCTTGGTATTCATATAGGCTGAATCCAAGACTTCTTCTAGTGTATTCCCACGCACTCTAGTAACACGAGAGGTTCAAGGTAGTGGTTTGTTGTCTCCTTACAAGTGTGTCATCGCCTTTGGTCGTGTTGATACTATACGTTCGTACGTGGGAAGACCCAATACATGCCCAAAATGGTCCGATCGTAACAGAGTTTTGGCACAGGTCTTACACAAAGTCCGATAAGGAGGGCTTTATATTATATCGAGTTGTTCGATGTTCGAAATTTAAATCGGAGGGTGTACTGAATCTGAAAACCTTTTGAACTGGTGAGTATAGGTCCAGCTCCACATTCTTCTTTGTTGGAGGCTCCATTCAAAGTCCAAGGCAGTTGGGATATACTCTCTTCTTTTGTTCCTTCAATATTTTCTTTGACCTCTTCAGACAATGATGACTTAATGAGGAAATCGGCTAATATTTGAGCCTTGATTGTAGTGCATGGCTTGTCAATGATGTCGAATTTACCTAATTCTACTGCCTAATTGATAATATAGCCTGAGACATCCGGCCATGAGAGAATCTTCATCAGTGGTTGATTGGTCAAGAAAACTATGGAATGTACCTGAAAATAGGGGCGGAGCTTCCTTGCAGCAATAACTAAGGCAAGGGCGATTTTCTCAATAAATTTATACCATGTTTCTGCGTCAAGTAATATCTTACTCACATAGTAAATTGGTTTCTATGTGGTATCAACCTCCTTAAGTTGCACCGCACTGATCGCTTTGGCCAACACTGCGAGATATAACTCAAAACTATCTCCAACTTCTGGTTTAACCAAGAGTGGAGGGGATGCTAAGTATGCTTTTAACTCCTCGAATGCTTGTTGACATTCCACTGTCTACTTAAAAGTTTTGTTCCCTTTGAGGGTTTGAAAAAATGGGAGACATTTATCAGCTGATATTGACATAAATCTTCTTAAAGCCACGATTCGTCCGGTTAACTCCTGAACCTGTTTCACCTTAGTCGGGGCGGCCATATCAAGGATGGCCGATATCTTTGCTGGATTTGCCTTAATGCCTCAATTATAGACCATAAAACCAAGGAACTTGCTAGAAGTGATGTCGAAGGCACATTTTACGGGGTTGAGCCACATATGATACTTCCTTAGAATGCCGAATGCCTCCTCTAAGTCTTTGACGTGGTTGCTTCCTTCTAAAATTTTCACCAACATGTCGTTACCATAGACCTCAACATTTCTTCCAATCTGCTCTTTAAAGATTCGGTTGACTAGCTACTGATATGTGGCCCCAGCATTCTTCAGATCGAAGGGCAAGACATCATAACAGAACAATCCACAGTTAGTGACGAATGAGGTTTTCTCAACATTGGCCGCATGCATCCTGATCTAATTATTGCTGGAATATGCATCCATGAAGCTTATATGTTAGTGTCCAACTGTGACATCAATAAGTTGATCGATGCAAAGAAGGGAAAAGCTGTCCTTGAGACATGCCTGTTCAAGTCAGAGAAATCGATGATTCTCCATTTGCCTCCTGGCTTAGGGACCATGACAACATTCGAGATCCACTCTGGATAACTCACTTCCCTAATGAACTTTTCCTTCAACAGCTTTTTCACTTCCTCATCAATAATGAGTTGCAGTGTTAACGCAAAGGACCTCTTCTTTTGGCAGATTGGACGATGCTGGGGATCAATACTTAGGCAGTGCTGTACTACTTTAAGTTGAATACCAGGCATATCTGTTGCTGACCAAGCGAAGTTGTCCTCATTGTTATGCAAAGAAACTTATCAATTATGTTCTCCAAGGTTCCACCAGCATAGAACCTATCTAGATTGTTCTCCCTGGGTCCACCTCACTCAGGGGAATTTTGATCAAATCCATTGTCGGTGTTTCCCTTTGTTGTTTGGGATTATTACACCCCAAATTCTGAATCAACCAGATTGGTGTAATGAACCGTCTATGGACCAACGGTTCAACCAAGATCTCGTATAGGCGTGCCCATTTGATTAAACCAGATACAACCACAACCATAATCAGAGTAAATAAACAATAGCAGAAGTCTTTAATATTAATGAACTGAGTATCTAACATTGATAACGTAATTAATTATCCAATTATCTCCAAATGACTCAAGACATAAAATAAAATAAAATAAAGTAATCAATTACATGTTCTGATAACCCAATAACTAAATCTAATCGAAAATACATGAGTTGCACTCTCACGATGAATCATGCGACTCCACCATAGCTTCCACATCCATCGCAATAATATGTCCATCCATTGGTGCATTCATATAATCTTCCATGGTAGGACCAGCATCATCAACTAAAAATATTCGACGTCGAAAGGGTGAGGACACATCATGGCTCAGTGAGAAAACAAAACAATGCAACAAACATATGCATGCATTCAATTCATATCTTTGGTTGGTTTTATAAGTTTGCAATATGCTATAGAAAGGATTGGTGGCCGTCACACCTCTATAAACGAGTGTGTGAATCCATTCAATGGATCAAACACCATTGTCGTCCCATATGCACCCATCATGGAATAGAGATAGAGCTAAAGTGCCTGGATCAAATACCGCATAATATTTCCCCTAATGCCCTACCCATTCCAACACGTAAGACCCTATTAGCGAAGGCTTGCAAATTAGGCTCACAAATAACCATTCCTAATGTCAAATAGTGTATCGAAGGCCTCACCCCAGCATCCCTCAATACATCCATAGAGATAGAGCTAAGGCCCCCCGGTAGTATCAGAGACTACACAGTCCAAGACCACCTCCCCAGATACCCTACGACGTAATAGTTCTGCTAAGGTAATGGAGATACGATGATGTTAGTGGGCAAAACCTGAGTAGAGATAGAGCTAGAGTCTGGTGACCAGGATGAACCACAATGTCACGTCCTTCCCCTGATGCTCCACTCTCATCAAGCACACTAACCACACGCATACATTCACATGCCTATTCCTAACATCATCATCATCATCATGTTATAAATAAACAAAATTAAATATGCATGAGCAGTAATAGCAGGAATATTGGATGACATGTAAAATGTACATTACAAGCATACAAGCATAGAATCATTCATGGCATTGGACTTAATAAATAAAATAGTATGTTATTAACCAATTAATTTAGGTATTGTTCCCTCACCTTTGGTCGATGGTTATTCCTCGTCCAAGCTTTGTAAATCAATTTTAGACCACTTGGAAACCTAACAAATTTATAGGTTCTAATTAGAGTCTGTAAGACCCATACTCCGTAAACCCGGTCTAAACCTTGGTTTTATGTCGTGACAGGTCTTCTGATCATCACCGGGCCAGACGGGACAAGCGAATGACAAACAGGTATGAAATCGGACCAAAGACGACCAAATAGTCATCATTTTATGTTGACCGATCGATGGTACCGGTCTTGGTACCGGTCGACCGGCATGGTCTACACAGCTAAGTGTGGAAATCCAAAAATTGACTTCTGAGGGTCCCGCTTTCCTGATTTCGAATCCTAGAAGTTTTCTAATCCTAGTAGGGTTACTAAACCCTATTTTTAGCCTATATATACACCCTTAAGCCTCCTCAAATCCTTTCCATTGCCTCTCGCAAACCCTAGAGAAGAGAAAGAGGTTGGAAAGGAGAAGAAGCTCGGAAGAAGAAGAAGGTACCGCCAGTACCGTTCGACGAAGCTCACGCTACGCCAGTGAACGGTAAGTCTTTTAACTATTCTTCTTATCCTATGTTGGTTGTGTGGGTGGATCAATACCATGCAAAGTA
The DNA here is from genome assembly GCA_028583415.1 of Protea cynaroides. Classification (NCBI taxonomy): domain Eukaryota; kingdom Viridiplantae; phylum Streptophyta; class Magnoliopsida; order Proteales; family Proteaceae; genus Protea; species Protea cynaroides. Next base: position 31,417,816 of record CM053270.1, on the reverse strand, counting down.
GGTATTGATCTAAAACCCTAAATTGGACAATAAACCTAAGTTGCCGTCAAACCCTAGATTCGAGTTTTGAGATGATATTCATCGAAGCAAGACTTGAGTGAGTTGGGGATAACTCTAACTCAACGCCTAGACTTAGAATGGATAGAAGAAACCTTGAAAATCCATGGAGAATAATCAACGGTTGTCGAAAAACCAAGTGTATGGTCTTCCGGAGACATACCGGTCGACCATACCGGTTGACAGTTTGTTCACAGTGTTGCGACCGGTATGGTGAGACCGGTCAGGTCTGAAAGGCTGGTTTTGGACTTTTGTAGGTTTTTGATCAACATGAAACCTTAAGAAAAATATTCTAATGAAACCTTAATAATCTTGTAGGACTTTGTGACTTATCGTTTAGATCTTGCGACGTGGAGCAAGTTATCGAACGAGCGTCAGGTAAGGGAATCTGACCTAAACCTAATAATTAATGGACAGTAAATTGTTGTTAATCACCTGATTATATGAGATGTGTTGTTTGTGCATATTCACATGCCATCCATTACTTTCAGTTATTATTACTGTTCATGCATTGATAGGATGTGATTGTTAGGCATGTGATTGTTTTCGTTAGTGTGTGGAGTGGGGCATGGGCCCGGGATCGCTCCTCACATTAGCACCTTTTGTAGTATTCTGTCTTAGCATGCTTGGTACGGGTGGGGTATCAGGGGAAGGTCGTGGTATGGTGGTCTCTGATATTGATGTTGGCCTGGCCATGGTTATGTGGCACTGTGGTCTCTGAGTCGACGCTGGCTTGTCCATGATGCTTTAGCTCTATCTCTATGCCGTAGGGAGTTATGTTGGGATAGGGTCTACCTACGTGTTGTTTCTATCCTAGTGGGTTAGTTACGGATAGGACATCAGGGGAGGTGTGGGAATGCCTTAGCTCTATCTCTATGCCATAGACGGCTGTGCTGGGATAGAGCATACATTGATGACATATAGGATTGGTTAGTTGCGAGCCCAGTTTGCGAGCCCTGGCCAGTAGGGGCTTAGGTACTGGTATGGGTAGAGTATCAGGGGAGGTACGGGGGTATCTTAGCTCTATCTCTATTCCATGGTGGGTGCATGTGGGCCAATGGGGGTGTAATCCATGAGGTGCCACACACTCGTGTATAAAGGTGCGGGGGCCACCAAACCTTTCTATAGCACAGTTGCAAACTTAAAACCAGACCACAGCATAAAACTGATTGTTATTCATGCATAATATTGTGAAACTGTCTGATTGTCTTACTGAGCTGTGTTGTGAGTTCACCCTTTGTGTACACCTTGTTTTTAGATGTTGATGCAGGTTATACTGTTGATGACTACATGAATGCCCCGGCTTATGGTGGTGTTGCTGCATTGGATGTACAGGCGGGAGAGGACGAGCATGACGCTTCATGCGAGTACCCTTTCTGCGTGTACCTTTGATCAGATTTTTATTTATTTCTTTCATTTATTTTCGGTTGGATTAAATGGATGTACGGATATTATTTTATGTGTTTGAATTTGGATAATTGGATATTTATTTAAATTATCAATAGATACTCAGTTCATTCTATTTAAAGTCTTCCGCTGTATATTGTGGTTATGTGTAATGGTTTGTATGAGCGGACGCGGCCTATTCGAGATCCTGGTGTGAACTGTTGGTTCAATGGCGGTTCACTCACACCGTTCTGGTTGGATCAGAATTGGGGTGTGACAACTTGGTATCAGAGCCTTCGGGCTCCGTCCACAGACCATATTGCACCTAACTAAGTCGATGAACTGAGTTAGGAAATATTAAAAATTTTAATACAATCACACCCTAAGCATTGTTTGATACCTGAGACTGACTAAGAAAGAGAATAATGTACTATTCTAAATATGAAACTTAACATGTGCACACACACTAGATAGGTGAAACCTAAAAATTTCCATTAAACAAGAAAATGAGTATAGAATGAAATAGTGCTACAGGGTACAGTCCACAAACCGGACAGTTACCCTGTTATATGAGCAATCAAAAGAGAAGAAAATAAAGGGGGGACAATCATGGGGTAGGGGGCCTAGGAGGAATAGGGTCTACTATATCATAATCTCGCTCGTAAGCGACCCTAAGCCAATGTACCTGGTCCTGAGTCACCCGTAGGCTACGAGCCAGACGTCCCAACTCCTGACCCATCTCTCGCTGAGACTCGTGGATGACCCTCTGGGTGTCCCTGATCTCAGTAAACATGCTCAACATCGGGTCTGGAGGGGGATGAGATGGTCCAGCTATAGATGTAGATGGTGGTGTTGCAGGTGTAGACTGTGGAGCTGGCACTGGTACTACACAGCCGACGCATGGTAGTCCAGGGCCGATGGGCCAACCCCAGAATGTACCACCACCGCACCAGTTTCCATCATCTCCTGCGTATCCGGGAGCCTATCCGTATCCACCACCATGGTACAGAATGAACACTCAGGGATCGCATGATCTAAGCAGAGCGGTAGACAGATTCCTGAAGTTGTTCATCATTCACTGGTAGAACTGGGAAACCATTGTGTCCAGCACAGTGGGTTGCAGAGATGGAGAAGAATTTCCATCTAATGACATGTACAGAGGAGGAAAAGGTCTTGTTTGCCACTCACATGCTGAAAGAAGATGCAAATGCTTGGTGGAATTCTACACGGGCATATCTGGAGATTAAGTATACACTGGTGGATTGGGAAGTGTTTAAAGCTACCTTCTTCGATAAATATTTTCCGAAGAGTTTCAGAGATCAAATGGAGAAGGAGTTCCTCAACCTACAGCAATCTCAGTCGACCGTGGATGCTTATCAGCAGAGGTACGAAGAGCTATTCTTCTTCGCACCGGCAAGTATACAAGAAGAAGAGACCAAGACACGTAGGTTCACCATGGGACTACGTGGGAGCATCAGAGAGCACATATTGGGTTTGGACAAGAAGATCTACAATGAGGCTGTGCAGGTTGCGAGGGTGATAGAGTCCAGTCAGAGGGACAGCTTCTTTACTCAGAACAGGGGAGTGAAGAGACCTGCTAGTGAGAGTTCGGGTGGCAGTAACAATAGACCCTTCCGTCCATACAGGGCTCAGACCGCTACAGTACCCGCAAGGAACAACACGGCACCCCCTGTGCCACAGAATGCCGGATACAACCCGAATATAAAGTGTTTCAACTGCCAGCAAGTGGGTCATATTGCAAGGACCTGCACTCTACCTAAGAAGCAACCTCCCCAGCAAGGAAAATTTTTTGCGGTCACCACTGAAGAGGCAGCTGCATCACCTGATGTGGTCACTGGTATGACTTTATCCCTTACTATTTGGCTAACTATTTTACATTGTGTGTATGCACATATAGAACTAAGGGATAATAAAAAATTCCAGTAATTGTAAATGTAGCTGGTATACCTGCCAGAGTACTATTTGACTCTGGGGCCACGCACTCCTTTGTTTCTATTTCTTTTGGGAAGCGAATGGAGTTACCAATCAAGCATTTGAACCCAAGCTTGATAGTTCACTCTCCGCTAGGAGTCGAAGTGGCTTTGACCGAATATTATGGACCTTGTACTGTATGTATTGAGGGTCGAGACTTAGAAGCAAGCCTAATAATACTCGAGATGGCAGACTTTGATGTCATCCTGGGAATGGATTGGCTAGGCCGTCATTCAGCCGTCCTATTATGTGGTGAAAAGAAGCTTGTGCTTACTGACAAAGAGGGAAGGGAGTATAGCTTCGCTGGGATCAAGCTATCTAGGAAGCGGAAGCTGATTCTCTCTGCCCTAAAAGCTAAGAGATGCTTAGAGAAAGGGGGAGTGGGGTATCTAGTATCTGTAGTCGACACCAATGCTGAGGTGCCAAAGATGGAAGATCTAGAGGTGGTACGAGAGTTTCCAGATGTATTTCCTAAAGATCTCCCAGGTTTACCACCAGACAGGGCTACAGAATTTGTGATAGACCTTATGCCAGGTTCGGCGTCGGTGTCTAAAGCACCATACAGAATGGCCCCGACCGAGTTAAAGGAGTTGAAGACCCAGTTACAAGAATTGTTGGATAAGGGCTTCATACGACCTAGCATATCACCTTGGGGAGCACCGGTATTATTTGTCAAGAAGAAGGATGGAAGTGTACGGCTATGCATTGACTACCGTGAACTGAACAAGTTGACGATCAAGAATCGATACCCTTTGCCTAGGATTGATGATTTGTTCGATCAGTTACAGGGTGCAAAGGTTTTCTCGAAGATTGATCTCCGATCAGGGTATCACCAACTGAAGATCAAGGCCGGAGATATTCCAAATACTGCTTTCAGAACACGGTATGGACATTATGAGTTTCTAGTTATGTCTTTCGGGTTGACCAATGCTCCAGCGTCCTTCATGGAACTGATGAACCGAGTGTTTCATGATATGTTGGACACTTCGGTCATCGTATTTATCGATGACATATTGGTCTACTCAAAGGACATGGAGGCTCACATAACACATTTGAGGGCAGCCCTACAACGGCTGAGACAGGAGAAGCTTTATGCAAAGTTCAAGAAGTGCGAGTTTTGGTTGAAGGAAGTGGCCTTCTTGGGCCATGTAGTATCTGAAGATGGTATCAAGGTTGATCCAAGTAAGATAGCTGCTATAGTAGGATGGGAAGCACCAAAATCTATTGCGGAAATTCATAGTTTCCTTGGGTTGGCTGGTTATTATAGAAGATTCGTGGAAGATTACTCCAGGATCGCTGTTCCACTCACCAGATTGACCAAAAGGGAGAGAAATTCATATGGACAGATGAGTGTGAGAAGTGCTTTCAGACTTTGAAGTCAAGACTAGTCTCTGCATCTATCTTGACCATCCCAGAACCAAGCGTACCGTTTACTTTATATACGGATGCTTCAGGGTTGGGTATTGGGTGTGTATTGATGCAAGGAGAACATGTGATTGCTTACGCATCAAGACAATTAAAGGAGCATGAGAAGAACTATCCTACGCATGACTTGGAGCTAGCACTGGTTATACATGCAATCAAGACTTGGAGACACTACTTGTACGACGAGAAGTTTCAGATTAAGTCAGATCACAAGAGCTTAATATATCTTTTTACTCAGAAGGATCTGAATATGAAACAGAGGAGATGGCTGGAGTTGTTGAAAGATTATGATTGTGACATCTAGTACCATCCGGGTAAAGCAAATGTGGTGGCTGACGCCTTAAGCAGAAAGTGGGCATCGAAACCTGAGGCAGGACCAGGTACAAATTCTGAATTGTGTGCCGCAGCCTCTAGTTCAATCGAAGGGGATGAAGAGCATATTATAGAGACTGTAGAAGATCCAGTTGAGCAAGGCTTGATTCATAAGTTCACTATGATGTTCGCCGCATTGAAGATCTCACTGGATCTAGTGGAGGAAGTCAAGGTAGCAATCCTACAGGATCCACATCTCAAGACAGTACAAGTAGACCTAGAGAAGGGTACGAGCAATCCTGACTTTACCTTGGATTCTGACAAGGTACTCAGGTACCGTTGGCAGTTATGTATACCCGAGAGTAAAGACTGCGATATCAGAGATCGAGTTATGACTGAAGCTCATTACACTCCATATTCGGTACATCCAGGAAGTACCAAAATGTACCATGATTTAAGAAGACTATATTAGTGGAGGGGTATGAAAGCAGAAATAGCTCGTTTCGTGTTCCAGTGTCTGAATTGTCAACAAGTTAAAGCAGAAAGGCAGAGACCCGCAGGATTACTACAACTATTACTGGAACCTGCATGGAAGTGGGATTGTATCACCATGGATTTTGTCACTGGCCTACCTTTGACACCAAGGTCAGTGGATGCAGTTTGGGTTATAGTCGACCGACTCACCAAGATAGCTCGATTTATTGCGGTCAGACTTCAGTATAACATGGAGAAACTGGCCAAGATATATGTTGATAATATAGTAAGACTTCATGGCGTCCCAGAGAGTATAGTATCTGACAGAGATCCCCGTTTTACATCAAAGTTCTGGGAAGGATTACAGAAAGCTATGGGAACAAAGTTAAAGTTCAGTACAACTTTTCACCCTCAGACGGACGGACAGTCAGAACGAACTATTCAAATTTTAAAAGCTATGCTCCGAGCTTGTGCATTAGACTTCAAGGGAGCTTGGGATGAGAAGATATCACTTATCGAGTTTGCTTACAACAACAGCTATCAGGCTACAATTCAGATGGCCCCATATAAAGCACTCTACGGGAAGAAGTGTCGTACACCTCTGTTATGGAACAAGGTGGGAGAAAGAAGAATTGTAGGACCAGAGTTTGTTGAAGAAACTTACCGAGTGATTGATCAGATCAAAGAGAGAGTAAAGACAGCTCGAGTTCGACAGAAGCACTATGCGGATAATCGACGTCGAGATCTGGAGTTTGTAGTGGGTGACAAAGTGTTCTTGAAGGTATCACCGGTGCGAGGTCTGAAACGGTTTGGTAAGAAGGGAAAGCTATGCCCCTGGTATGTGAGACCATATGAGATATTGAACCAACGTGGTAATGTAGCATATCAATTGGCTCTACCACCATCAATGTCAAGAGTTCATAACGTGTTCCATGTATCATTACTGAAGAAGTATGTCAGAGATCCATCACACATCTTGACCGCTGATCCCCTAGAATTGATTGAAGACATAACTTTCGAAGTGGTGCCTGTAATGCTCTCAAGCCGAAAAGTTCAGCAACTTCGAACCAAGGATATCCATTATGTGAAGGTGCATTGGAGAAGCCAAAATGTGGAGGAAATTACTTGGGAAGAAGAGAACGCGATGAGGAAGGAGTACCCTAACCTTTTCGACGATCAAGGTACGTTCAAATTTCAAGGCCGAAATTTCTTTTAAGGGTGGGGGAGTTGTAAGACCCGCACTCCGTAAACCCGGTATAAACCTTGGTTTTATGTCGTGACAGGTCTTCCGATCATCACCGGGCCAGGCGGGACAAGCGGATGACAAACAGGTATGAAATCGGACCAAAGACGACAAAATAGTCATCATTTTATGTTGACCGGTCGATGGTACCAGTCTTGGTACCGGTCGACCGGTATGGTCTGCGCAGCTAAGTGTGGAAATCCAGAAATTGACTTCTGAGGGTCCCGCTTTCCTGATTTCGAATCCTAGAAGTTTCCAAATCCTAGTAGGGTTACTAAACCTTATTTTTAGCCTATAAATACACCCTTAAGCCTCCTCAAATCCTTTCCATTGTCTCTCGCAAACTCTAGAGAAGAGAAAGAGGTTGGAAAGGAGAAGGAGCTAGGAAGAAGAAGAAGGTGCCGCCAGTACCGTTCGACGAAGCTCACGCTACGCCAGTCAATGGTAAGTGTTTTAACTATTCTTCTTATCCTATGTTTGTTGTGTGGGTTGATCAATATCATGCAAAGTAGGTATTGATCTAAAACCCTAAATTGGCCAATAAACCTAAGTTGCCGTCAAACCCTAGATTCGAGTTTCGAGATGATATTCATCGAAGCAAGACTTGAGTGAGTTGGGGATAACTCTAACTCAATGCCTAGACTTAGAATGGATAGAAGAAACCCTGAAAATCCATGGAGAATAATCAACGGTTGTCGAAAAACCAAGTGTATGGTCTTCCGGAGACATACCGGTCGACCATACCGGTTGACAGTCTATTCACAGTGTTGCGACCGGTATGGTGAGACCGGTCAGGTCTGAAAGGCTGGTTTTGGACTTTTGTCGGTTTTCGACCAACATGAAACCTTAAGAAAAATATTCTAATGAAACCCTAATAATCTTGTAGGACTTTGTGACTTATCGTTTGGATCTTGCAACGTGGAGCAAGTTATCGAACGAGCGTCAGGTAAGCGAATCTGAACTAAACCTAATAATTAATGGACATTAAATTGTTGTTAATCACCTGATTATATGAGATGTATTGTTTGTGCATATTCACATGCCATCCTTTACTTTCAGTTATTATTACTGTTCATGCATTGATAGGATGTGATTGTTAGGCATGTGATTGTTTTCGTTAGTGTGTGGAGTGGGGCATGGGCCTGGGATTGCTCCTCACATTAGCACCTTTTGTAGTATTCTGTCTTAGCATGCTTGGTACGGGTGGGGTATCAGGGGAAGATCGTGGTATGGTGGTCTCCGACATTGATGTTGGCCTGGCCATGGTTATGTGGCACTGTGGTCTCCGAGTCGACGCTGGCTTGTCCACGATGCTTTAGCTCTATCTCTATGCCGTAGGGAGTTATGTGGGATAGGGTCCACCTGCGTATTGTTTCTATCCTAGTGGGTTAGTTGCGGATAGGGCATCAGGGGAGGTGTGGGAATGCCTTAGCTCTATCTCTATGCCGTAGACGGCTGTGTTGGGATAGAGCATACATTGATGACATATAGGATTGGTTAGTTGCGAGCCCAGTTTGCGAGCCCTGGCCAGTAGGGGCTTAGGTACTGGTATGGGTAGAGTATCAGGGGAGGTACGGGGGTATCTTAGCTCTATCTCTATTCCATGGTGGGTGCATGTGGGCCAATGGGGGTGTTATCCATGAGGTGCCACACACTCGTGTATAAAGGTGCGGGGGCCACCAAACCTTTCTATAGCACAGTTGCAAACTTAAAACCAGACCACAGCATAAAACTGATTGTTATTCATGCATAATATTGTGAAACTGTCTGATTGTCTTACTGAGCTGTGTTGTGAGTTCACCCTTTGTGTACACCTTGTTTTTAGATGTTGATGCAGGTTATACTGTTGATGACTACATGAATGCCCCGGCTTATGGTGGTGTTGCTGCATTGGATGTACAGGCGGGAGAGGACGAGCATGACGCTTCATGCGAGTGCCCTTTCTGCGTGTACCTTTGATCGGATTTTTATTTATTTCTTTCATTTATTTTTGGTTGGATTAAATGGATGTACGGATATTATTTTATGTGTTTGAATTTGGATAATTGGATATTTATTTAAATTATCAATAGATACACAGTTCATTCTATTTAAAATCTTCCGCTGTATATTTATATTATTATTGTGGTTATGTGTAATGGTTTGTATGAGCGGACGCGGCCTATTCGAGATCCTGGTGTAAACGGTTGGTTCAATGGCGGTTCACTCACACCGTTCTGGTTGGATCAGAATTGGGGTGTGACAGAGTCTATTTCCATCAATTATAGTATTTAAATGTCCCATCTGGAATCATTCAAACTTCCAGAAGTTGAGTAGTCACAGGTGTGGCTACACCAGTGGTCTCAGTTTCTGATACCACAAGGTGTGGGGTCTATATGTGTGGTCGCATATCATGCGTCCACACATGCGACCACACCATCCTTGGAACTTTCCCGACGGTGTGTGGTCGATCATTTGTGCCTCGTGTGGTCGCATATCATGCGACAACACATGCGACCACACCCTCCCTGAAACTTTCCCGAGGGCGTGTGGTCGATCATATGTTCCTCGTGTGGTCGATCAAACTGCGACCACATGAGTGATGGTCGACTTTTCTACTCTGAACTCAATTTCTTCGTGTTTTGATTCTTTGGCTTATCACTATGATCCTTACTATGATTGTTCTATGGCATAAAATTCATATTAATACATAATCCATCATCCTAATAGATTCCCTCCATGAATCTCTTAGAATTTATCCATGGTTTTATGATTAAGGTCTCACTTTGAATCACTATCTCCTTCATGATCTATTCTAGGCATTCAACTGATGTGGGGAATGCTTTCATACCTTAAACTTGTTGAAGAATCAGAGTTCTCTCTAAAATTTCTTCTCTTAGTCTTCCTCTTCAGTTCTCCTTCTCTTCCTCCTCCGCTCTTTCTCTCTCTTTTGGTAGGCAAACCGATGTCCTATATATAGAGGAAAACCCTCCATATAGAGTCCTACTTAGATTAGGAAAGAACCCCTTCAGATTAGGAAGGTTTCCTAATCACAGAGTCAGTTTGACATCGTGTGGTCACACGTGGGGTCGCAGAACTCGTCAACCACACATCCAAAACTTGCAACCATACGTCCCAGACTCCAGTGGTCTCATTATTTTGAGGTGTGGTCGACCCCACCTGTTTAGGTATGCTACCACACATTCTGAATTAGATGATTTTGGGTTCAATTTCATACCTAGCCTTGTGGTTTCTTTCCGCACTTGGTCCGCTTGGCCCGACCATGATACGAAGACCTGATACAAGGTGGTAGGACTGGTTAGTATGATACAGGTCTTACAACTCCACCCTCTTATTATAAATTTCATCCTCGAAATTTGCACATACCTTCCGAGTTGAAAATGTGAGGATATTGCTTTCGCATAGCATTCTCTTCTTCCCATGTGATCTCTTTTACATCTTGGCTCCTCTAAGTAACCCTAACATAATAAATCTCATGGTTGCGTAGACGTTGAACCTTCCGGCTGGTAATTTTGGTTGGTGCTACTTTGAATGTCAAATCATCAGTTAGACCAGGTGGATCCGCTGTTAACACGTATGTTGGATCTCTAACGTACTTCTTCAGTAATGAGATATGAAATACATCATTCACACTTGACATAGATGGGGGTAGTGCTAACTGATATGCCACTTTCCCACATTTAGCTAGAATCTCATATGGCCCAACATATCTTGGACTTAGCTTCCCTTTCTATCCGAACCGTTTTAAGCCTTGCATAGGTGATATTTTCAAGAATACCTTATCACCTATGATGAATTCAAGGTCACGACGTAGATTATCTGCATACTATTTCTGACTGTTCTGAGCTGTTCTAACTCTTTCCTTTATCATGTCGACTACTTCGTAAGTTTCTTCAACAAATTCGGGTCCAACAATACTCCATTCTCTAACTTCATTCCAAAACAAAGGAGTTCGACAGTTCCTACTATACAGTACTTCATAGGGTGACATCTGTATAGTATCCTGATAGCTGTTGTTATAGGCGAACTCGATCAATGGTAGTTTCTCATCCCATGATCCTTTAAAATAAATAATACAAGCTCAAAACATGTCTTCTAAAATTTGAATGGTAGGCTCCGACTGTCCATCTGTCTGAGGATGGAATGCAGTATTGAACTTCAATGTTGTACCCATAGCCTTCTGTAATCCTTTCCAAAACTTTGAGGTAAAGTGTGGGTCTCTGTCGGACACAATGCTTTCAGGTGCACCATGCAATTTGACAATATTATCCACATAAAGCTTGGCTAACCTCTCTAGTGTATACTGAGGTTATGTAGCTATGAAACGAGCTGTCTTGGTCAACAGATCCACAATCACCCAGACCGCGTCATCTACTCGGAGAGTCAATGGTAACCCGGTGACGAAGTCCATAGTGATGCAGTCCCATTTCCAAGCTGGTTCTGGCAGTGGTTGCAACAATCATGTAGGTCTTTGCCTTTCAGCCTTTACCCTCTGACAATTTAGGCATTGAGACATAAATTTAGCTACATCCACTTTCATTCCTCTCCACTAATATAGTTTCTTTAGATCATGATACATCTTCGTACTTCCAGGATATACTTAAACCAATTAATCCAAAATAATCAAACCAAATTAAATTGATTCCAAACCAATTATCTAACGTAAATAATTTAAACTTAAAGTATTTCAAACCAATACTATTGTTCATAGTTTATTTGCTTCGTAAACCTAAAAATAAATCAGATAATCCCAACTATAAGGAAAGAGAACACGGTACAGCCTAAGCCCATGCTCAGCTCTATGGAATGCTTCAAGAGTCAGATAACTCCTCCTCAAGTTTGGGGTCCTCATTATCCACACTGAACAAACTGTATCCCGATAAGTCACAGAAGTACCTACAATATCTAAAAAGAGTTTGTGTTTACAGGGTAAGATCAACCCCCAAGCTTGGTAAGAAGACCAAACGTGCAACAAATAATATGCATGCAGCTATCAACAACGGTCTGGTACATAATTGTAAATGCCAACTCAGGACAATCTACACATGGAGTCTCTAGGCTGCACGGGTCACCCCCGTTAGAACGAATACTGTCCCACACACAGAGCACAATAACATTTCCCAATATGGGTCCATCGTTGGAATGCAAGTCCATTTTCCCACCAGCTACCTGCACCCAACTCATCCCAAGTCCATAGTCCGTCGGGCACTTGAGAAGATGGTAATCCCACTAGTTGACTCGCTATCCCATCCCATCACATCGGCCATGGGGAGCATCGTAGCTATTTTCATACCACCTTTTTTTTGAACCCATACCATTACTTAACTCCCAAATGGCTAGAGGTATAGTTATCGGGATAATTATGTTCGACTAGCCATGTTTACCTAATTAGTCATTTTACTAGACCATAACTTCGCCAAGCTTTTGACCATGTTCAAGCCCCCACCTAAGACATCATGACTTGGCTAGGTTATATATGGTCAATGCAAAGCAGCACCAATAAGAAGTGGTGCAAGCATCCCATTCCACCCACCTTTCTCCTAACTGACTTAACCAAATATCATGAAACAACAAGACCAGCTCTACCATCTATGGAGAGGTCATGAGGCATCCATTCCACCCCGCTTCCAGACTACTATGGGTATAACTGATCACACATAAGAGAATATATATGCATGAGAAAATATATCGTTTATTGGATGGTATATTATCATACACAGGACATGTTATCAATCACATAACATCACTCAACATGAATTAAAGAACTAATCTACCAAACAAAGGTTTATCTCTCTTACTATTACTTTGAGAGGAGTTATCGGTAAGTCGTTCGAGTAGTAGTCTACTAACATTCTCATCACTAAGGATTCAACATCATAAATAGTAATACTTGTTGATACATTATTTGATAGAATTAATTAAACTTCTCTTTTAGCTCACTTCTCGGCGTTTATGGCTTAGTAGCTCATCCAATGTTTAGGAGCTTCCATATATTGTCTTCTTATCATGCTTTGTCATCTAGGGTTTCATTACTATATTTAGTTGTCACTATTCACCACTCTTGGGAACATTTACACTTGTAGTAAGCCTGCTGTCCCTAGGAAATCTGGTGCTATCTGCACCAATCTTTCATGAGACGACATACTTGCTAGCAAGGTTTTCCTTCTAAATGCCTTAATACTAAGAAGGACTTCTTATTACGAAGTCAGGGGTTCTAGTTTCTCATTTCTAAAGTTTCTTATATATTGTCCAAGGTTACTACCCAATTGAAATACTAAACAGCAAATTACATAGGGTTTATCTGATTAAAACATCCTACAAAACATCTATGAGTATCTGATTTTGGACACTTTAACTTATAGGTAGGCTCACGTAACTCCTGTAGGGTCGCTGACCAAAAATGATCATTAACAAAGCTTGGTATCTTGTACGGCATGTAGTCAACTACACAGTCACTGGCCACAAGGTGGGTGGCACTAAGTCGACCACATGTCGAACCACGGCCCTTTGACTCTGTCAACTTCACAGATACTTACCTAACCTCTGTAGGGTTGGTTCCTGATCTTATCTTGTTATATAACTTCATGATTTATGCGTTCAAGCCATACATCATCACATATTTTTAATATTCATGGTGTGCGATATATTTTCGCATTGACACATACAAGTTTTAGGATTCTGGTCCTTTAATAAAATCTAATAAATTATCAGGAAGCCTCTTGTCGAGTTTGGTCGACTTCTGATGTTGAAATGGCTTACAGCATGTGTAAGACCGCATGTCACTCTCAGCTAGGCCGTGCAGCACATCATACAATTGATTTTTTATCTTTTCCACGACCTAGCTTACTACTCGTATTCCATTTAATTCTTTTTTTTTTATTTGCTAAGTAAGTTTTCCTTTTTTTTTTGTTGCACCAGAATCACGTGATTGTATTTAATAGGCAGAAATATAGGTATATAAATATAACTTTTTTTGATTATTCGGACACACCAAGTAGTTACGAAATTAGATTGATAGCCTCTACTCATGTCCTAGCCCATCTGAGAGCTAAATTCACCTCAATTGTTTTTCTTCTGCCTTCAGCTCTACTCAAGTTAGTTTCAACTATTTCAAGAGTTTCCTGAGCTTCTTACGGATCAATGTCATTACCCCTTTCCGCATCGTTTACTAAAATAGTGTTCTCGTCAGATCGTGGCCGTCTGGACTTTGAATCTCTTTTGATGTGTTTCTAACATTCTTAAGGGTCCATACACCAATTTTGGTTTCATAACTCCACTTTTAATAATATTTATTGTTAACGTTTTTTTTTTTTTTTTATGTAAAAAAAAAAAAAATTTTTTTTTTTTTCTTTGTTAAATATAAAATTTATAAAAAAAAAAAAAAAAATGTAAGACCCGTGTCAATCTAACCCAGTCTTACCACCTTGAACCAGGTTCACCCATCATGGTCGAGTCAAATGGACCAAGGGAGTGAAGGAGATCGAGATCCCAGGTATCAAATCGACTCAAAAACACTTAAATTAGGGGAAGGGTCGCATACCCAGCTAAGCGGGGTCGGACCTCCCAAAACAAAGAGTCGGACCCTCAGTTTTGAAGGGAGGGTCGGACAGTTTAAGACCCTAGGGTCGACGGGATCATCGACCCTCCCATCGACCCTTGGTTCTGCCGAATATAGAAATTAGGAAATTTCTATATTTTTCGATTGGGATTCTTTCCAAATCTTAATGGGACTTATTTAGGATGTTCCTAGTCTATTTAATGGACGTCCCTAAGCCACTTTCACTCCTTTCACAACCCTAATTGAATTGAGAGGAAGAGAGGAGAAGGAAAAGAGGAAGAAGAGAGGCAAGGAAGAGAACCTAGCAAAAAGGAGAAGAGTTGCAGAGAAAGATTAATCTTCTCAGGTATGGATACTAATTCCATGAGTTTCTACAGACCTTAGGATAGTTATTGGAGAGAGAGTGATCTCGGAGAAACCCAAACCATCCATCCATGGTTAGGTTTTCATGGAAAACCATAGGTGGATGCATGAAAACTATTTAGATGGATTATACATGGTTTTAGACCATGGAATGGATGTAGAATGGAATGTAGGAGCAAGCCATAGGACCCCAAACACGAAGAATGGATTAAAAAGTGGAAATTGGACCAAAGTGCACCAAGGGTCGCACCAAGGGTCGATGACCATCCGACCCAAGGTGTTTTCGACCATCGACCCTCAACGTTCGGGAAGTCCAGAAAGAGGGGAGGGTCGATAGACCCATCGACCCTAGCATCGACCCTAGCATCGACCCTCAGTTAACAGAATGGTTTTTAAATTCAGAATTAATTCTAATTAATTCTATCGACTTTGTTAGGTTTGCTAGCAATATAATAACATTATAACGGTGATTCTAAAGCTTGGAAAAGTATCTATTAGCAAGCTAAGGTGAGGAACCTTAACCCCAAACTAAATTGGTTAATAATAAACTATTTTCTATTTCTTGAGTCCTATGCCATGCTTGATTCTATGCGAATATGTTGTAATGTGCATACGGCATGCCATCCAATATTTCTATTACTTGTTCATGCATATTTATTTTATTGTTTATAACATGATGATGATGATGATGATAGGAATAGGCATGTGCTTGTATGTGTGTGGTTGGTGTGCTTGATGCGGCGAGTATCGGGGAGGTGTGATGGGGGCGTCAATAAGCGTAACCTTTGGCGGGTCTCGGCACTTTGGCTCTATCTCTAACTCAAGTCTTGTGCATTGGCATCGTCGTATCGCCATTACTTTAGCGGAACTATTATGTCGTAGAGTATCGGGGAGGTGGTCTCGGTCCTTGTAGTCTCGACTCTACCGGGGGCCTTAGCTCTATCTCTATGGACATTCGAGGGATCTTTGGGGTGAGGCCTTGGATACCTTGTTTGGCATTAGGATTGGTTAGTTGCGAGCCCGGTTTGCAGCCCTCGCCCCGCAAACTTTAAAACCGGACCAAAGATATAAATTGACTTTTTGCATGCATATGTATTGTTGCATTGTTTTGGCTACTCACTGAGCCGTGATGTGTGCTCACCCCTCGACGTCGAATATTTTTAGTTGATGATGCAGGTTATACCGTTGAAGACTATATGAATGCGTCTGCGTATGGAAACATGGCAGCTATGGAAGTTGGAGCTGAAGATGATACACACGACTCCTCTTGCGAGTGCAACTCGTGTGTATTTGATTAGATATTTTATAGGTTTCTTTTATTGCATTTGATAAAGACTTGTATTTGGTATTTAAATATTTATGTCTCAGTTGGAAACAGAATAACTTGCTATTAAATTATTGATATCATCTTAGTTCTCAGTTCATTTATTTATAAGATTTCCGCTATTGTGTATTTACTCTGATTATGATTGTGGATGCGTGTAAGTTTGGATAACGTGGGGATAGCCTATTTGAGATCCTGGTTGAACCGTTGGTTATTTAGCGGTTCATCACACCATTACGAATAGTGCGGAATTGGGGTGTGACAACTTGGTATCGAGCTTCTCGGGCCTTGCCCAAAGCGACACCCATTCAAGACCATTGTGAACTGAGATAGGATAAATTAAAAGCTTTAATACAAACACATTGTAAGCACCAGTGATGATTGAGACCAAATTTAAAAAGAGAATAATGCATCTATTAAAGGGAAAACAAGTTACATACAATGAGTGAGAGAAACAAAATGTATATACATAACTAAAGCAGAGTACAGTCCACAACCCGGACAGTTACTCTGTAGTACAAGGGAAAACATAAAAGTACAATCAAGAAGTTGGAGGCGAAGGAGGAGGCGGGGCCTCACGATCTCGGTCATAGTCCTCAGCATAGACTCTAGTCAACCAGGCTATCTGAGTCTGGGTCGTCGCGCACCATCGCGTTCCTCTCTCCTCATCGCTAACCTCGGCATCTCGCAGCCCCATCTTGCGGATAGCCTCCCAATCTAGAGGCGACGAGAAGGTCTTCTCCTGGATCTTCTCATCTACCGGATCCACCCCCCGGGCGGGTCGGTGCCACGGTAATCATGCGTCCATAGGGTAGATTTCCCCTATGGCCGGACAATGTAGCACTAATCATCGTCCGCATGATGATGTAAGGTAGGCGGGCCCGGTGGCGAGTGCGAGATGTTGTAGATCAAGAAGCTGTGTCGGTGAGAGACCCTCTCATAGTGCCCACTCTGCGGGATCAGATTATGCTTTGAATAATCTTGCGAGAAGACCCGTGGAGCTGGGCGCAAGTAGCAAGCTCTCATCTGCCATCTATCGGGGCGGAGCAGGCGGTTGTCGATCTCTGCTCTCATCTCCATCTCAACAAGCGTGGCTCTCCGGCGCCACGGTACACCATGGGGCCATCATAGGGAATGCCCAACAGATCGGCCAGCTGCCGATAATCAAAAGAGATGTGCACCCCCTTGGCGTAGCGGTGATGCGCAACTCCGACCGTGCTCAACATCATTGTAATTCCCCACCACCGGAGATTACAATAGGGCGGCGTACCAAGTGCGGACAGGTGCACGCGTCGTATGTGATGACGAGGGAGCCAACCCATATCACCAAGCGCTCCCTCTACATTGAACAAGGCTAGCTCGGCCAAGTTCACCATGCGACCCCCTTCGACCTTCTTACGGGCATAGTCGGCATGCGTGCCTCGGCTTCGTTCGGACGGAGCCGAGCGGATCACGCACTTTGGGTATTTTTGGTGCGAGCCATGGTATCTCGAAGAATAAGAAAGAAAAAGAAAACAAGGAGTTAGCAGGATAAAAATCCAGAATTTGAGGCACCACCCATCTCAGAAAAGAATTATATCCGGACGTAGAGTGACCCGACAGACCCGAAACACAGTCCCACCACCACCACCAGTAGAGGAGACTAGTCAAGAGAATAACCATGACAAGGAAATCCGGAACCGGTAAACCCTACAAATTTGCCACCTCCACCACCCGAGCTAGCAACGGTGGTGATGAATTGCGCACAGCGGCTGCAGCAGATGCAACACGCGCGAGGCTCGGATGCGAGGTTGCCATGGGAATTATGTTCCAAGCCACTCGGGCTGCACCCATGCACACCGGACGGGCTAGTGCCGCACCGGTAGGTAACCACCCAGCCCCTCGGACACCTCAACAACCGGCTGCACCGATTCCGGGGCAGGTACGGGAGCAGCTCAAGGAAATTATCGGTATCCACCTTATATGTTTTGGGGCAACCCCCAGAATCAGATGGACCACTCCCGGCTAGTGGAGAGATTTTTGAAGATGAAACCCCAGAGAATTCAATGGCAAGCCGTCGATCCATTGTGGCCAGCACCTTTGGATAGACGAAATGGAAGAAACTTCCTCATGATGACTATTACGGAGGAAGAGAAAGTACTATGCGCCACCTTCATGCTCAAGGGCGCGCACACCATTGGTGGAAATCCACGAGGACATATTTCTTGACCAAGCACGCCCCTTGCGACATGGGCTATATATAAAGAAGCATTCTTTGAGAAATATTTTCCACGGAGCTTGGAGATTTGATGGAGAAGGAATTTCTGAGTCTTTATCAGGGACAGATGTCAGTGGATGCGTACCAACAGCGTTATGAAGAGCTGTTTTTCTTCGCACCACTGAGTATGCAAGAAGAAGGAACCAAAACCCGTAGGTTCGTCACGGGGCGAGAGGAAGCATCGAGAGAACATGTTACGGGCTTAGAGAAGACAATATATAATGAAGCAGTCCAGATTGCTCGAGTGATTGAATCGAGCCGGAAGGAGAGTTATCGAACCGGAACAAGAGGCATCAAGAGGTCAGCCGGAAACTCCTACAACGGAGGAAATGCCGGGACGTATAAGCCTTTCCGTCCTCGGAACTTCACTCTGCACCCAAGACCACTTCAGCAGTGCAACCTCGGTCAAAGTCAAATTCTGAAGTTCCGAAGTGTTTTTAAGCGCAACCAACCGGACATATGGCGAGGGGAGTGCCCAAAGCCCAAAAACGATTACATCGGGGGGCGGGTATATGCTTTGTTACATCCGAGGGATGCGGCCGCATCACCCGATGTGGTCACGGGTATGGCCGAAACTTTTAAAGTTATAATTACATTGAATGAGCATGTAGACTAAGTAAAGATAAATCACAAGTATTGTACCTATAAATGGCGTACCCGCCAGAGTACTCTTCGATTCGGAGCTACTCATTCATTTATATCTGTGTCATTTGGAAAGAAGACCAAATTACCCATCAAAACATTAGACTACAAATTACTTGTACGGTCACCGATGGGGTTAGAAGTGGAATTAGAGAAAGGTTATGGACCATGTCCAGTTTTCATTGGAGAGAAGACTTTAGATGCAACCTTGATACAACTTGAGATGGCAGACTTTGATGTCATCTTGGGAATGGACTGGTTAGCTAGGCATTCTGCAAACCTATTATGCGCCGAAAAGAAGCTAACATTCAAAGACAAAGGAGGAGCAGAATTCGGTTTCTCGGGAACCAAACTTCCCCGGAGACGCAAGCTCATACTTTCAGCATTAAAGGCTAAGGAGTGCCTTGACAAGGGAGCAGTCGGGTATCTAGTGTCAGTGGTCGACCTAACCAAGGAAGCACCACGAATGGAAAACATTGATGTCGTTCGGGATTACCCTGACGTATTTTCGGAGGAACTACCCGGATTACTACCCGACCGTGCCACAGAGTTTGTAATAGCACCGATACACGGAGCCGCACCCGTATCAAAAGCACCTTATAGAATGGCTCCTCTCGAGCGAAGGAATTAAAAGTACAACTACAAGAACTGCTAGACAAGGGTTATATTCGACCCAGTATATCTCCATGGGGGCACCGGTGTTGTTCGTAAAGAAGAAGGATGGTAGCGTTCGATTATGCATCGACTATCGGGAGTTGAATAAACTGACAATCAAGAATCGATATCCACTACCTCGGATCGATGACTTGTTCGATCAGTTACAAGGAGCGAAAGTATTTTCTAAGATCGATCTTCGATCGGGCTATCATCAGTTGAAGATTAAAGAAGGTGATATTCCGAAGACAGCATTCAGGACCGGATATGGACATTACGAATTTTTGGTTATGTCTTTCGGATTAACTAATGCACCGGCAGCGTTCATGGAACTTATGAACCGAGTTTTCCACGATATGTTGGATACGTCGGTGATAGTATTTATTGATGATATATTGGTATACTCCAAGGACAAGGAAACCCATATCAAGAACCTAAACGCAGCCTTACAGCGGTTAAGGAAAGAGAAGCTATATGCCAAATTTTCAAAGTGCGAGTTTTGGCTAAGTGAAGTCGCATTCCTAGGCCATGTAGTATCCCCTGAAGGAATCAAAGTGGATCCCAGCAAGATCGAGGCTATTGTAAAGTGGGAAGCACCAAAGGCGTCTCGAAAATTAGAAGTTTTAGGGTCTAGCTGGTTATTATCGGAGTTCGTAGAAGACTATTCTCGGATTGCCGTACCTCTCACCCGGTTTGACCAAGAAAGGTGAAAAGTTTGTGTGGACGGATAAATGTGAGAAGAGCTTCCGGACAGCGAAGGCCAGATTGATATCCGCCCGATTTTGACCATTCCCGTTCCGGGACGGACATTTACTTTATACAGCGATGCATCGGGATTGGGATTAGGATGTGTGCTTATGCAAGGAGAGCAAGTTATTGCTTATGCTTCAAGGCGGTTAAAGGTACATGAGAAAAATTATCCCACTCATGATTTGGAGTTAGCGGCGAGTAGTACATGCTTTGTCAAGATATGGAGACACTACCTATACGGAGAGAAATTTCGGATTAAGTCGGACCATAAAAGTCTTACCTATTTATTTAATCGGGAAGGAGTTGAATATGAGACAAAGAAGATGGCTGGAACTATTGAAAGACTACGATTGTGATATCCAGTATCATCCGGGAAAAGCGAGCGTAGTAAGCGGATGCATTAAGCGAGAAAAGCAGTGATTAAATCTCAAGGAGAAGTTAGCACGGCTGCAGCAATGTGTACCAGCGGAATAGTATTCAATCACGGCAACGAAGCGGTATGTGATAGATACGACGGATGAATCAGCCAACCAAGGGTTTATTCACCGGTTTTCAAATATGTTCGCGGCATTGAAGATTATACCGGATATAGTGGATGAAGTGAAGGCAACTACCAAAGCAGATCCTTATCCGAGAACAGGTACAAGAAGATATTGAGAAAGGTAGGACTGACCACGACTTCACCTTGGATGACGAGAAAGTACTGAAATATAAAGGAAGAATATGTGTACCGAAAGCAGAAAGTATGGACATTAGACACCGACTGATGAAATAAGCCCATACCACCATCTATTCGATACATCCTGGAAGTACAAAAATGTATCATGATCCGAAGAAATTATATTGGTGGAGGGAATGAAAGCAGATGTAGCTAAGTTCGTGTCTCAATGCCTAAATTGTCGAAAAGTAAAAGGCTGAGCGACAAAGACCCGCGAGGATTATTTACAGCCATTACGGGACCGGCATGGAAATGGGGCTGCATCACTATGGACTTCGTCACGGGACTACCATTGACTCCTCGAGTAGTTGACGCAGTTTGGGTGATTGTGGACCGTCCGACTAAAACAGCCCGCTTTATACCTATACGACCTCGGTATACCTTTGGAAAGGTTAGCAAAGCTGTATGTGGATAATATTGTTCGGTTACACGGTGTGGTGTACAGAAAGCATTGTGTCCGATAGAGATCCACGATTTACTTCCAAATTTTGGGAAGGACTGCAAAAGGCTATGGGAACAACGCTAAAGTTTAGTCTTGCATTCCACCCCCACAGACAGACGGACGGTCGGAGCGTACAATTCAGATTCTAGAAGATATGCTACGAGCATGTGTAATTGATTTCAAGGGATCATGGGATGAAAAGTTACCATTGATCGAGTTCGCTTACAATAATAGCTATCAGGCTACTATACAGATGTCACCTTATGAAGCACTGTATGGCAGGAAGTGTCGAACTCCCTTGTTTTGGAGTGAAGTTGGAGAGCGTAGTATTATTGGACCGGAATTTATTGAAAAGACTTGTCGAGTGGTCGACATAATCAAGGAAAGGGTGAGAACAGCTCAGAACCGTCAGAAGCAATATAAAGACACTTGTCGAAGAGATTTAGAGTTCGCCGTAGGTGATAAAGTATTTTTGAAAGTATCGCCTATGCGAGGATTGAAGAGGTTCGGACAGAAGGGAAGCTAAGTCCAAGATATGTCGGGCCGTATGAAATTCTAGCTAAGCGTGGAAAAGTAGCTTATCAGTTAGCACTACCACCATCTATGTCAAGTGTACATGACGTATTTCACATTTCCCTATTGAAGAAGTATGTCAAGGACCCAATGCATGTTTTGACAGTGGATTTGCCAGAATTGATTGATGATTTGACATTTGAAGTAACACCAACAGAAATCACTAGTCGAAAGGTTCAACGTCTATGCAACAGAGATATCTACTATGTTAAGGTCACATGGAAAAGTAGAGACATGGAAGAAATTACATGGGAAGAAGAAAATGCTATGAGAAAGCAATACCCTTACTTATTTGATTCGAAGGTACGTACAATTTCGAGGACGAAATTTTTATAAGTTGGGGGGAGTTGTAAGACCCGTGTCAATCTAACCCGGTCTTACCACCTTGAACCAGGTTCACCCATCATGGTCGAGTCAAATGGACCAAGGGCGAAGGAGATCGAGATCCCAGGTATCAAATCGACCCAAAAACACTTAAAATAGGGGAAGGGTCGCACACCCAGCTAAGCAGGGTCGGACCTCCCAAAACAAAAAGTCGGACCCTCAGTTTTGGAGGGAGGGTCGGACAGTTTAAGACCCTAGGGTCGACGGGATCATCGACCCTCCCATCGACCCTCGGTTCCTGCCGAATATAGAAATTAGGAAATTTCTATATTTTTCGATTGGGATTCTTTCCAAATCTTAATGGGACTTATTTAGGATGTTCCTAGTCTATTTAAAGGACGTCCCTAAGCCACTTTCACTCCTTTCACAACCCTAATTGAAATGAGAGGAAGAGAGGAGAAGGAAGAGAGGAGAAGGAAAAGAGGAAGAAGAGAGGCAAGGAAGAGAACCTAGCAAAAAGGAGAAGAGTTGCAAAGAAAGATTAATCTACTCAGGTATGGATACTAATTCCATGAGTTTCTACGGACCTTAGGATAGTTATTGGAGAGAGAGTGATCTCGGAGAAACCCAAACCATCCATCCATGGTTAGGTTTTCATGGAAAACCATAGGTGGATGCATGAAAACTATTTAGATGGATTATACATGGTTTCAGACCATGGAATGGATGTAGAATGGAATGTAGGAGCAAGCCATAGGACCCCAAACACGAAGAATGGATTAAAAAGTGGAAATTGGACCAAAGTGCACCAAGGGTCGCACCGAGGGTCGATGACCATCCGACCCTAGGTGTTTCTGACCATCGACCCTCCGCATTCGGGAAGTCCAGAAAGAGGGGAGGGTCGATAGACCCATCGACCCGAGCATCGACCCTCGGTTAAAGAGAATGGTTTTTAAATTCAGAATTAATTCTAATTAATTCTATCGACTTTGTTAGGTTTGCTAGCAATATAATAACATTATAACGGTGATTCTAAAGCTTGGAAAAGTATCTATTAGCAAGCTAAGGTGAGGAACCTTAACCCCAAACTAAATTGGTTAATAATAAACTATTTTCTATTTCTTGAGTCCTATGCCATGCTTGATTCTATGCAAATATGTTGTAATGTGCATACTGCATGCCATCCAATATTTCTATTACTTGTTCATGCTTTTTTATTTTATTGTTTATAACATGATGATGATGATGATGATAGGAATAGGCATGTGCTTGTATGTGTGTGGTTGGTGTGCTTGATGCGGCGAGTATCGGGGAGGTGTGATGAGGACGTCAATAAACGTAACCTTTGGCGGGTCTCGGCACTTTAGCTCTATCTCTAACTCAAGTCTTGTGCATTGGCATCGTCGTATCGCCATTACTTTAGCAGAACTATTATGTCGTAGAGTATCAGGGGAGGTGGTCTCGGTCATTGTAGTCTCGACTCTACCGGGGGGCCTTAGCTCTATCTCTATGGACATTCGAGGGGATCTTGGGGTGAGGCCTTGGATACACTGTTTGGCATTAGGATTGGTTAGTTGCGAGCCCAGTTTGCAGCCCTCGCCAACAGGGGCTTACGTGTTGGTATGGCAATATATAGCAATAAACGTTAACCTTTGTTATATACTGTTCATGGTTGGGTGCATGTGAGTTGACGATAAACGTGATCTTCGGGTAACGTCACACACTCGTGTATAGAGGCGGAGTCAATAAACGCGACCTATGCTACCTATTTTGTAGGTTTCTTTTATTGCATTTGATAAAGACTTGTATTTGATATTTAAATATTTATGTCTCAGTTGGAAACAGAATAACTTGTTTTTAAATTATTGATATCATCTTCGTTCTCAGTTCATTTATTTTATAAGATTTCCGCTATTGTGTGTTTAATCTGATTATGATTGTGGATGCGTATAAGTTTGGATAACGCGGGGATAGCCTATTTGAGATCCTGGTTGAACCGTTGGTTATTTAGCGGTTCATCACACCATTCTGGTTAGTGCGGAATTGGGGTGTGACAGTTAGAGAAGTTTTTCCCCCCCCCCCCCCCCCCTACAACCATTCATGGTCATCATCGTCATGTAATGGACAATAAAGTAAAGGTTGTATGAAGGAGATCGATATCCCAAGTATCAAATCGACCCAAAAACACTTAAAAAGGGGAAGGGTCCCGGGTTCAAATCGACCAAAAAATTAATTAGGGGAAGGGTCGCATACCCGGCTAAGAGGTTCGGACCTCCCAAAACAGAAAGTCGGACCCTCGGTTTTGAAGGGAGGGTCGGACAGCTTAGGACCCTAGGGTCGACGGGATCATCGACCCTCCCATCGACGACCCTCGGTTGCCGTAAGAAAATAGAATTAAGAAATTTCCTAATTTTCAATTGGGATTCTTTCCTAATCTCAAAGGGACTTATTTTAGGATATTCCTACTCTATTTAAAGGACGTCCCGAAGCCACTTTCCCTCCTTTCATAGCCCTAATTGAATTGAGAGAAAGAGAGGAGAAGGAAAAGAGGAAGAAGAAAAGCAAGGAAGAGAACTTAGCAAAAAGGAAAAGAATTTCAGAGAAAAAGTAATATT
The DNA here is from genome assembly GCA_028583415.1 of Protea cynaroides. Taxonomy (NCBI): domain Eukaryota; kingdom Viridiplantae; phylum Streptophyta; class Magnoliopsida; order Proteales; family Proteaceae; genus Protea; species Protea cynaroides. The sequence goes on along the minus strand of CM053270.1, from coordinate 31,392,707 downwards.
CTCAGATATGGATACTAATTGCATGAGTTTCTACAGACCTTAGGATAGTTTTTGGAGAGAGTGTGATCTCGGAGAAATCCAAACCATCAAGTTATGGTTACGTTTTCATGGAAAACCATAGAAGAATGCATGAAAACTATCTAGGTGGTTGATTCGTGGTTCCAGACCATGGAATGAATGTTGAATGGAATGTAGAAGCAAGCCATAGGACCCCAAACACGAAGAATGGATTAAAAAGTGGGAATTGGACCAAAGTGCACGGAGGGTCGCACCGAGGGGTCGATAGACCATCCGACCCTAGGTGTTCCTGACCATCGACCCTCAGTGTTAGGGAAGTTCATAATCTGGGGAGGGTCGCACCCAGGGTCGATCAGGACTCCGACCCTACCTCCGACCCTCAGTTAATAGAATAGTTTTTAAATCTGGAATTAATTCTAATTAAATTCTATCGACTTTGTTAGGACTTCTAGCAATATAATAACACTGTAAAGGTGATTATAAAGCTTGAAAAAGTATCTTATAGCAAGCTAAGGTGAGGAACCAGAACTCCAAACTAAATTGGTTAATAACAAAAACTATTTTCTATTTCTTGAGTCCTATGCCATGCTTGATTCTATGCGAATATGTTTGTATTGTGCATACAGCATGCCATCCAATATTTCTATTACTTGTTCATGCATATTTACTTTATTGTTTATAACATGATGATGATGATGATGATAGGAATAGGCATGTGCTTGTATGTGTGTGGTTGATGTACTTGATGCGAGCGAGTATCAGGGGAGGTGTGATGAGAACGTCAATAAACGTTAACCTTTGGCGGGTCTCAGCACTTTAGCTCTATCTCTAACTCAAGTCTTGTGCATTAGCATCGTCGTATCGCCATTACCTTAGCAGAACTATTATGTCGTAGAGTATCAGGGGAGGTGGTCTCGGTCCTTGTAGTCTCTGACTCTACCGGGGGGCCTTAGCTCTATCTCTATGGATGTTCTGAGGGATGCTGGGGTGAGGCCTTGGATACACTTTTGGCAATAGGATTGGTTAGTTGCGAGCCCAGTTTGCAGTCCTCGCCAACAGGGGCTTACGTGTTGGTATGGCACTATATAGCAATAAACGTAACCTTTGTTATATAATGTTCACGATTGGGTGCATGTGAGTTGACGATAAACGTGATCTTCGGGTGACGTCACACACTCGTGTATAGAGGCGGAGTCAATAAATGCGACCTTTGACTACCTAAACCTTTCTATTGCATACTGCAAACTTTAAACCAGACCAAAGATATAAATTGATTGCATGCATATGTATTGTTGCATTGTTTTGGTTACTCACTGAGCGGTGATGTGTGCTCACCCCTCGACGTCGAACAGTTGAAGACTATATGAATGCGTCTGCGTACGGGAACGTGGCAGCGATGGAAGCTGAAGCAGAAGTGGATACATACGACTCCTCTTGCGAGTGGAATTCGTGTGTATTTGATTAGATATTTTATAGGTTTCTTTATTGGATTTATTAAGACATGTATTTGGTATTTAAATATTTATGTCTCAATTGGAAACAGAATAATTTGCTATTAAATTATTAATATCATCATAGTTTCTCAGTTCATGTTATTATAAGACTTCCGCTATTGTGTATTGACTCTGATTATGATTACGGATGTATGTAAGTTTAGATAACGCGGGGATAGCCTATTTGAGATCCTGGTTGAACCATTGGTTTATTAGCGGTTCATCACATCATTCTGAATAGTGCAGAATTGGGGTGTGAAAACTTGGTATCAGAGCATCTCAGGCCTTGTCCGCTGAACTAGCATACGTTTAAGACAATCATAAACTGAGATAGGATAAAAGTAAAAACAGTAATATTAACACACTGTAAGCACAAGTGATGATTCAGACCAAATTTAAAAAGAGAATAATGCATCTATTAAAGGGGAAACAAGTTACATACAATGAGTGAGAGAAACAAAACGTATATACATAACTAAAGCGGAGTACAGTCCCCAACCCGGACAGTTACTCTGTAGTACAAGAAAATAAAGTACAATCAAGAAGCTGGAGGCGAAGGAGGAGGCGGAGCCTCACGATCTCGGTCATAGTCCTCAGCATTGACTCTAGTCAACCAGGCTATCTGAGTCTGGGTCATCTTTAGACTAGCTGTGAGATCGGCTACCCTCCGATCAGTTGCACCCTGTATCTCTATAAGCTCTCCCATCCGTGTGTCTGATATGCGCTGGGTGGCTAACAGCTCATCCACTCTCACACGCTGAGCGTCAAATAACTCCTCCATCCTCAGATCAGATCTGCGCTGAGCCTCCCTGATCTCCTGCAGCATCTCCATCATATCAGGAGGTGGGCGTGAAGGGCCAGCCGCATAAGAAGGACTAGTCTCAGGTACAGGACCCGCCGCAGAAGAAGTACCAACACCAGCCGCATGCGTAGGTGAAGGCGGTGGTATCGAGTCGACATCCATATACATACGATCGTCATCGTCGACGGGATCCACATGAGCTCTAGCAGCGGCAGCAGCAGCCTCAGCATCAGCCATCTCGATACGAGTGTGAGGACGCACCATCACGTTCCTCTCATCATCACTAACCTGAGCATCCCGCATACCCATCTTGCAGATTGCCTCCCAATCTAGAGGCGACGAGAAGGTCTTTTCCTGGATCTTCTCATCCACCAGGTCAACCCCCAGACGGGTCAGTAGCACTGTAATCATGCGTCCATAGGGTAGATTACCCCTATGACCGGACAATGTAGCACTAATCATAGTCCGCATGATGATGTATGGAAGGCAGACGGGCTGGAGAGTGTAGATACTGTATATCAGAAACTGAGTCAGCTGAGAAATCCTCTCATAGTGCCCACTCTGCGGGATTAGATTATGCTGGATAATCTTGCAGAAGACCCGTGGAGCTGGACGCAGATAACAAGCTCTCATCTGCCAACGATCAGGACGGAGCAACTGATTGTCGATCTCTGCCCTCATCTCCATCTCAACAAACTGGGGCTCTCCAGGCGCACAGTACACCATGGGGCCATCATAGGGAATGCCCAACAAGTCGGCCAGCTACCGATAGTCGATAGAAATATCTACCCCTTTGACGTAGCTGGTGATGCGCAAGTCCTGACCATGCTCAACGTCATTGTAATTCCCCACCACCTGGAGATTACAATAGAACTGGCGCACTAAATCCGGACATGTGCACGCGTCGTATGTAATGACAGGGAGCCACCCCATGTCACCAAATGCCCCCTCTACGTTGAACACGGCTAACTCAGCCAAGTTCACCATAGGACCACCCTCAACCTTCTTACGGGCATAGTCAGCATACTGTGCCTTGGCTTCATTGGAACGGAAGCGAAGGGGATCACGAACTCTAGGTACCTTGGTACAAGCCATGGTATTTGCAAAACAAGAAAGAGAAGGAAAAATAAGGAAATTATGGGATAAAAATCCGAAATTCGATTTAATAACGACGTAAGTTGACCATAAAGCCCCATTTCTCACCATACAAGTGGGCATGAGAACTTAGGTAGGTTTAAACATATCCTACAAGCCACATGCAGTAGGAAATTTTAACTGGCGATGTCCAATTTGAAGAAATTCAAGAAAAATCAAAAATTTCGACAATTAGGGCAAAAAGAAAAAATTTTAAGTTTCTCGATAACCAACCAATGAAACTCAAAAATTTTTGAGGGCTTTCATTCCTTGAGACACCAATAACAAAAGCCCCCAATAAAAATCAAATTTTTACGGTTGAAAAAAGTTTAATTTGGAAAATACAAGTTAAATGTGCGAAAACCTAGAAATGGAAACCTAAAAACAGGTAAAAATGGGAAGACATACCTGTAGGGATGAAGTGGACGTTGAAACCCGAAATAAAATCGACCAACAACAGTGGAGTAGCACTGTAGCAACTCAGAGTGGAGAGGCGAGTCGAAACGGGGGGTAAATAATAAGAAATGACCCAGGATCGGATCTTAAAAGTCTGATTTTTGGTCCGAGGGTCAGACAATTCGACTGGAACCATCGACCCTCGAATCGACCCTCAGCTCTCGGGAATCTGACAGAAAATCAAGGGTCGGATACCGAGGGTCGGATACCCATTCACCCTCGCATCGACCCTCAGCTCTTGGGAAGAACAAGTCATTCCCAGGGTCGGATACCAAAATCCGGACATACCATCGACCCTCACCATCGACCCTGCATAGAAAAGACAGTATTTTTTTATAAAATGAGCTAGAATTGGAATTGATTATTGGCTAGCGTGCCTACATGAAATATAAATGACTTCTCACCTATTTTGATGATTTTCAGGCACCACCAATCACAGAAAAGAATATGTCTGGACGTAGGGTGACCCGACAGACCCGAAATGCAGTCCCACCACCACCACCCGTGGAGGAGACCAGCCAAGAAAATAACTATGCACTGGGTAATCCAGAACCGGCAAACCCTACAAATTTGCCACCTCCACCACCAGAGCTAGCAACAGTGGTGAATCTAGCACAGCAGCTGCAGCAGATGCAACACGCACAGGCTCAGATGCAAGTTGCCATGGGCATTATGTTTCAAGCCACTCAGGCTGCACCCATGCACAGAGGACAAGCCAGTGCAGCACTAGTGGGTAACCACCCAGCTCCTCAGACACCTCAACAACCGGCTGCATAGATTCCAGTGCAGGTACCGGAAGCAGCTCAGGGGAATTACCAGTATCCACCCCATATGTTTGGGGCAAACCCCCAAAATCAGTTGGACCACTCCCGACTAGTGGAGAGATTTTTGAAGATGAAACCCAAAGAATTCATCGGCAAATCGTCTGATCCGTTGTGGCCAGCCCACTGGATAGACGAGATGGAGAGAAATTTCCTCATGATGACTATCAAAGCCTTCATGCTCAAGGGCGACGCACATCATTGGTGGAAATCCACGAAGGCATATCTACTGACCAAGCACGCCCTACTAACATGGGCTATATATAAAGAAGCCTTCTTTGAGAAATATTTTCCACGGAGCTTCAGAGATTCGATGGAGAAGGAGTTCCTGAGCCTATATCAGGGATAGATGACTGTAGACTCATATCAACAGCGCTACGAAGAGCTGTTTTTCTTCGCACCACTGAGTATGCAAGAAGAAGAAACCAAAACCCGTAGGTTTGTCACGGGACTGAGAGGAAACATCAGAGAACATGTTATGGGCTTAGAAAAGAGAATTTATAATGAAGCTGTCCAGATTTCTCGAGTTATAGAATCGAGCCAGAAGGAGGGTTATTTTACTCAGAACAGAGGCATCAAAAGGCTAGCCAGAAATTCCTACAACGGAGGCAATAACAGGACGTATAAGCCTTTCCGTCCTCAGAATTTTACTGCTGCAACCAAGACTACTCCAGCAGCTCAACCTCAGCCAAAGTCAAATTCTGAAGTCCTGAAGTGTTTTAATTGCATCCAACCCGGACATATGGCAAGGGAGTGCCCAAAGCCCAAGAAGCAGTTACATCAGGGACGGGTATATGCTGTTACATCCGAGGATGCGGCCGCATCACCCGATGTGGTCACAGGTATGACTGAAACTTTTTAAAGTTATAATTACATTGAATGAGCATGTAGACTAAGTAAAGATAAATCACAGGTATTGTACCTATAAATGGCATACCCGCCAGAGTACTCTTCGATTTCGGAGCTACTCATTCATTTATACCTATGTCATTTGGAAAGAAGACGAAATTACCCATCAAAACATTAGACTACAAATTACTTGTACGGTCACCGATGGGGTTAGAAGTGGAACTAGAGAAAGGTTATGGACCATGTCCAGTTCCCATTGGAGAGAAGACTTTAGATGCAACCTTGATACAACTTGAGATGGCAGACTTTGATGTCATCTTGGGAATGGACTGGTTAGCTCGGCATTCTGCAAATCTATTATGCGCCGAAAAGAAGCTAACGTTCAAAGACAAATAAGGAGTAGAGTTAAGTTTTTCGGGAACCAAACTTCCCCGAAGACCCAAGCTCATACTTTCAGCACTAAAGGCTAAGAAGTACCTTGAGGAGGGGGCAGTCGGGTATCTAGTATCAGTGGTCGACCTAACCAATGAAGCACTACGAATGGAAGACATTGACATCGTGCGAGACTACCCTGACGTATTTTTGGAGGAACTACCCGGATTACCACCCGACCGAGCCACGGAGTTTGTGATAGACCTTATACCTGGAGCCGCACCAGTGTCAAAAGCACCTTATAGAATGGCTCCTACGGAACTAAAGGAATTAAAAGTGCAACTACAAGAATTGCTGGAGAAGGGTTATATTCGACCCAATATATCTCCATGGGGGGCACCGGTGTTGTTCGTAAAGAAGAAGGATGGTAGCGTTCGATTATGCATTGACTATCGGGAGTTGAATAAACTGACAATCATGAATCGATATCCACTACCTCAGATCGATGACTTGTTCGTTCAGTTACAAGGAGCGAAAGTATTTTCTAAGATCGATCTTCGATCGGGCTATCATCAGTTGAAGATTTAAGAAGGTGATATTCCGAAGACAGCTTTCAGGACCGGATACGGACATTATGAATTTTTGGTTATGTCTTTCGAATTAACTAATGCACCGGCAACATTCATGGAACTTATGAACCGAGTTTTCCATGATATGTTGGATATGTCGGTTATAGTATTTATTGATGATATATTGGTATACTCCAAGGACAAGAAAACCCATATCAAGAACCTAAACGCAGCCCTACAGCGTTTAAGAAAAGAGAAGTTATATGCCAAATTTTCAAAGTGCGAGTTTTGGCTAAGTGAAGTCGCCTTTTTAGGCCATGTAGTATCCGCTGAAGGAATCAAAGTGGACCCCAGCAAGATCGAGGCCATTGTAAAGTGGGAAGCACCAAAGAGCGTTTCAGAAATTAGAAGTTTTCTGGGTCTAGCTGGTTATTATCGGAGGTTCATAGAAGACTATTCTCGGATTGCCGTACCGCTCACCAGTTTGACTAAGAAAGGTGAAAAGTTTGTGTGGACGGATAAATGTGAGAAGAGCTTCCAGACATTGAAGACCAGACTAATATTCGCTCTGATTTTGACTATTCCTATTCCAGGACAGACGTTTACCTTATACACTGATGCGTCAGGACTGGGATTAGGATGTACGCTTATGCAAGGAGAGCAAGTAATTTCCTATGCCTCGAGACAGTTAAAGGTACATGAGAAAAACTAACCCACTCATGATTTGGAGTTAGCGGCAGTAGTACATGCTGTCAAGATATGGAGACATTACTTATACAGAGAGAAATTTCAGATTAAGTCGGACCATAAAAGTCTTACTTATTTATTTAATCAGAAGGAGTTGAATATGAGACAAAGAAGATGGCTGGAACTATTGAAAGACTATGATTGTGATATCCAGTATCATCCGGGAAAAGTGAACGTAGTAGCGGATGCACTAAGCAGAAAAGCAATGATAAAATCTCAAGGAGAAGTTAGCACGACTGCAGCAATGTGTACTACCGGAATGGTATTCAATCACGGCAACGAGCAGTATGTGATAGATACAATGGATGGATCAGCCAACCAAGGGTTTATTCATCGATTTTCGAACATGTTCGCGGCATTGAAGATTATACCGGATGTAGTGGATGAAGTGAAGACAGCTATCAAAGCAGATCCTTATCTGAGAACAGTACAAGAAGATATTGAGAAAGGTAGGACTAATCCTGAGTTCACCTTGGACGACGAGAAAGTACTGAAATACAAAGGAATAATATGTGTACCTGAAACAGAAAGTGTAGACATTAGACACCGACTGAAGAAGGAAGCCCACACCACCATCTATTCGATACATCCTGGAAGTACGAAAATGTATTATGATCTAAAAAAACTATATTAGTGGAGGGGAATGAAAGCAGATGTAGCTAAGTTTGTGTCTCAATGCCTAAATTGTCAGAAAGTAAAGGCTGAACGACAAAGACCCGCAGGACTGTTACAGCCATTACCGGAACCAGCATGGAAATGGGACTGCATCACTATGGACTTCGTCACGGGACTACCATTGACTCCTCGAGTAGTTGACGCAGTTTGGGTGATTGTGGACCGTCTAACTAAAATAGCTCGCTTCATACCTATACGACCTCGGTATACCACCGGAAAGGTTAGCGGCTGTATGTGGATAATATTGTTCGATTACATGGTGCTCCGGGAAAGCATTGTGTCGGATAGAGATCCACGATTTACTTCCAAGTTTTGTGAAGGATTGCAAAAGGCTATGGGTACAACGTTGAAGTTCCATCTTGCATTCCACCCACGGACGGATGGACGGTCGGAGCGTACAATTTAGATTCTAGAAGATATGCTACGAGCAAGATGTCACCTTATGAAGCACTGTATGGCAGGAAGTGTCGAATTCCCTTGTTCTGGAATGAAGTTGGAGAACGTAGTATTGTTGGACCGAAATTTGTTGAAGAGACTTGTTGAGTGGTCGACATTATCAAGGAAAGAGTGAAAACGGCTCAGAACCGTCAAAAGCAATATGCAGATACTCGACGAAGAGATCTGGAGTTCGCCGTAGGTGATAAAGTATTTTTGAAGGTATCGCCTATGCGAGGATTGAAGAGGTTCAGACAGAAAGGGAAACTAAGTCCAAGATATGTCGGGCCATATGAAATTCTAGCTAAGCGTGGAAAAGTGGCTTATCAGTTAGCACTACCACCATCTATGTCAAGTGTGCATGACGTATTTCACATTTCCCTATTGAAGAAGTATGTCAAAGACCCAACGCATGTTTTGACAGTGGATTTTCCAGAATTGACTGATGATTTGACATTTGAAGTAACACCAACAGAAATCACTAGTCGAAAGGTTCAACGTCTACGCAACAGAGATATCTACTATGTTAAGGTCACATGAAAAAGTAGAGACATGGAAGAAATTACATGGGAAGAAGAAAATGCTATGTGGAAGCAATACCCTCACTTATTTGATTCAGAAGGTATGTACAATTTCGAGGATGAAATTTTTATAAGTTGGGGGGAGTTAGACCCGTGTCAATCTAACCCGGTCTTACCACCTTGAACCAGGTTTACCCATCATGGTCGAGTCAAATGGACCAAGGGCATGAAGGAGATCGAGATCCCATGTATCAAATTGACCCAAAAACACTTAAAATAGGGGAAGGGTCGCATACCCAGCTAAGCAGGGTCGGACCTCCGAAAACAGAAAGTCAGACCCTCAGTTTTGAAGGGAGGATCGGACAGCTTAGGACCCTGGGGTCGACGGGATCATCGACCCTCCCATCGACCCTCAGTTGCCGTAAGAAAATAAAATTAGGAAATTTCCTAATTTTCGATTGGGATTCTTTCCTAATCTCAAAGGGACTTATTTTAGGATATTCCTACTCTATTTAAAGGACGTCCCTAAGCCACTTTCTCTCCTTTCACAACCCTAATTGAATTGAGAGAAAGAGAGGAGAAGGAAAAGAGGAAGACGAAAAGCAAGGAAGAGAACTTAGCAAAAAGGAGAAAAATTTCGGAGAAAAAGTAATATTCTCAGGTATGGATACTAATTCCATGAGTTTCTACAGACCTTAGGGCAGTTATTGGAGAGAGTGTGATCTCGGAGAAATCCAAACCATCAAGCTATGGTTAGGTTTTCATGGAAAACCATAGAAGAATGCATGAAAACTATCTAGGTGGTTGATTCATGGTTCCAGACTATGGAATGAATGTTTAATGGAATGTAGAAGCAAGCCATAGGACCCCAAACACAAAGAATGGATTAAAGAGAGGGAATTGGACCAAAGTGCATAGAGGGTCGCACCGAGGGTCGATGACCATCCGACCCTAGGTGTTCCTGACCATCGAACCTCAGTGTTAGGGAAGTTCATAATCTGGGGAGGGTCGCACCTAGGGTCGATCAGGACTCCGACCCTACCTCCGACCCTCAGTTAATAGAATAGTTTTTAAATCTGAAATTAATTCTAATTAAATTCTATCGACTTTGTTTGGATTTCTAGCAATATAATAACACAGTAAAGGTGATTCTAAAGCTTGAAAAAGTATCTTATAGCAAGCTAAGGTGAGGAACCAGAACTCCAAACTAAATTGGTTAATAACAAAAACTATTTTCTATTTCTTGAGTCCTATGCCATGCTTGATTCTATGCAAACATGTTTGTAATGTACATACAACATGCCATCCAATATTTCTATTACTTGTTCATGCATATTTAGTTTATTGTTTATAACATGATGATGATGATGATGATAGGAATAGGCATGTGCTTGTATGTGTGTGGTTGATGTACTTGATGCGAGCGAGTATCAGGGGAGGTGTGATGAGAACGTCAATAAACGTTAACCTTTGGCGTTCTCAGCACTTTAGCTCTATCTCTAACTCAGGTCTTGTGCATTAGCATCGTCGTATTGCCATTACCTTAGCAGAACTATTATGTCGTAGAGTATCAGGGGAGGTGGTCTCGGTCCTTGTAGTCTCTGACTCTACCCGGGGGCCTTAGCTCTATCTCTTTGGATGTACTGAGGGATGCTGGGGTGAGGCCTTGGATACACTTTTGGCATTAGGATTGGTTAGTTGCGAGCCCAGTTTGCAGCCCTCGCCAACAGGGGCTTATGTATTGGTATGACACTATATAGCAATAAACGTAACCTTTGTTATATAATGTTCATGATTGGGTGCTTGTGAGTTGACGATAAACGTGATCTTCGGGTGATGTCACACACTCGTGTATAGAGGCGGGGTCAATAAACGCGACCTTTGACTACCTAAACCTTTCTATTGCATACAACAAACTTTAAATCGGACCAAAGATATAAATTGATTGCATGCATATGTATTGTTGCATTGTTTTGGCTACTCACTGAGCCGTGATGTGTGCTCACCCCTCGACATTGAATATTTTTAGTTGATGATGCAGGTTGTATAGTTGAAGACTATATGAATGCGTCTGTGTACGGGAACGTGGCGGTTATGGAAGCTGAAGCTGAAGTGGATACACACGACTCCTCTTGCGAGTGCAATTCCTGTGTATTTGATTGGATATTTTATAGGTTTCTTTATTGGATTTATTAAGACATGTATTTGGTATTTAAATATTTATGTCTTATTTGGAAACAGAATAATTTGCTATTAAATTATTAATAACATCTTAGTTTCTCAGTTCATGTTGTTATAAGACTTCCGCTATTGTGTATTTACTCTGATTATGATTACGGATGTATGTAAGTTTAGATAACGTGGGGATAGCCTATTTGAGATCCTGGTTGAACCGTTGATTTATTAGTGGTTCATCACATCATTCTGAATAGTGCAGAATTGGGGTGTGAAATTAAATCTTAGTCATGGGTCTCCTAAGGTCCTATCAGGGTTTCTAACATTCATGGATCGTCTTAACCACCAATTAATCTCATGTGTAATATCGTTTATCACTCAAACTGAAAACAATGGTGCACATGTCCATGGCTTTGCTAGGGATGATGTTTAAATCCATAAGTCTTTGTTTAATCTCCTTTAATGTCCCTTAATCCATTTGATCCATATTTTATTCTAATTTCATTGTTTAACTCACTACTTCCCATGATTTCCTTTAAATGAATCGAATCTCAAAGTGATAAAGTACTTACAACGGTTTTAATTCTCCTTCAAGTTTCCTAGCAAATACTCCCACATTCTAGAGGTAAGTATATCTTTTCCCTTTTCCTTTCTTCCTCTTCTTCTCTATGGTTCTTGTTTGCTGGGCGACAATGAGAAGAGAGCTCCTCTCTTCCTCTTCTTCTTCTTTTCTTCTTCCTCTCTCCCTTTCTCTCCAAACTTGTGCATCAGACGTCTCTTCTCCCTTCTCCTTTGGTCTTGGACGGACTGAATGGAAGAATGGAGATTAAGAATCTCCTCCCTTCCCATGTTAGTAAGCATGGAGGCCAAGGATGGAAAGGAGATGATTTTCCTCCTCCTATCTCCATTTTTAGATTCAATCAAAGGCAACTTACCATGTTTGGAGTCCATACATAGTCGGTCACGGGGGAGAAAATAGAATTTTGAACAATGGGTCCCACATAAGGTCAGTCTCAAATTAATTCCACACACAAGGGGTGTGGCTAGACCTTGCGGTCGGCAGTCTATCATACTCCTTCTGCATAGTGCTGGACCTCATTTTGGTTGGCCAGTTCTAGGCCGTGCACATCAGACCTTTGGGGTGCGTATAGGCGGGGTCTGAGACATTTCCTAGTACTCGTTGGTGTGCTCTATCACCATAAGCAATTAAATCTAGTCTCTTGATGTCTCCTCCCATTTAATTCCTTATCTTTCTCACATCGATATGATACACTCGTATGTAGGAAGGCCCGACATATGCCCAAAATAGATGTATTGTAATGGGATTTGGGCTCGAGTCTTACAAACATACTGACCATAGTATCCCCTCCTGATGAGATCTTTTACCTCAGTTTGCATATTCCAGCATTCATCAATGGTATGATTGATATCGCGGTGATATCGGTGGTATTTGTTTGGGTTCCTTCTTTTAGCCTCGGTGATGATTTTTGGAGGCCTCTGGAGATACCCATCATTTGTAATGAGCATGTAGACCCCTCCAAGGGGTTTGGTCAGAGGAGTATAATCATTGAACATTCTTAGGGGTCTTTGGGCTCTAGCCTCTTTTCTTCTTGATCTTTTAGACTCTCTTGGACGTCCTCGATCTCTTCCTTCTTCGCTCTTTTGCTCAGAGCATTGGCAATAAACCTCATTTACGGTTGTGTATTTTTTGCACCGCACCAAAAGTTCTTGTAGGTTTGCTTTTTCCTTCTTTGCAATGGAGATTCAAAGATTCTCATCAGTGATGGCCACCTTAAGGTAGTGAAATTGACTGGTTCTTCGATGCCTTTAACTTGAAGTACTTCTAGGTTGAACCTAATGAGGAATGCAACTAAAGATTCACCTGGCTTCTGCTTCATATTCATGAGATGGGCTGTGGTATTCCGTTGCACCTTACTTCCTTGGAAGTGCATTCGGAACAGCTTGCTCATCATTTTGAAACAATCGATCGACCTCGGGGGCAAATTATTGAACCACATCCTTGCTGTGCCCTTTAAGGTGAGGAGGAAAGCCCTGCACATAATGGTATCAGGATTGGCATGGAGTACCATTGCCTCCATAAAGTTATTTAAGTGCTCAATGGGGTTAGTCGATCTATCGTAGGAGTCCACCGGCGGCAACACTTGGGTAGGGGAACCCTCATGAGGATGTCAGTAAGAGGGTTATCCATGGAATAATTTCTTTCTTCATCCAGAACAACCCCCGCCTTCTCCATGGTTTCAACCTTTTGTTGTAGAAGTATCAATTGGTCCTCAATTCTTATCGCTACCTCTGGGTACATGGGTGCTTTTCTTCTATCATCCGCACTGACGACAACCTCCTGTGGGGGCACTTATTGTGGCATCAAAGGTTTTTCTAAAATTTCTTCATTCGGGCAGTGTGAGGACAAGGATGGAAATCTTTTGGAAGTCCCCACCTATATTATGGTCTAGGACCTTGGAAATTTGAAATCTCACCCTAAGGTAAAACTTCGATTGACTCATGACCCTTAGATTGGATTTCTGATCCATCAGAGATTGGGTAAGCATCAGGTTACGGTTATGGGAAGGGGTTAGGCACCCAAACCGCCCGATCGAAATCGGTCTCCTATACCTTTCCTATGCTAGACTCTATTTGTTAAACCAAACCAAACCAAGTGATTTGTTATCATTGAACCAAATCTGTATCCATCAGATTGCCTACGTATCACGGAATTATTCCAAAAATCAGGTTCACCATCATAGTTCATGTGTGATTAAAGTTTATGGTTGTGATTTATGCTTGTGCATGATTAAGTTCTTTGTTCAAGTTGAAGTTTATGCTTGAAAGGTTGAGAAACCCAATGGGTTAGGATTTGGATAGTCCATGTGGACTGATAGATAGTCCTAGTAGATCTAAGGATAATCCTATTTGGGTTGAAATAAGGATAACCCTATCTGGGTTGGAATATGGATAACCCTTTCTAGGTTGGAATCTGGATAACCCTATCTAGGTCAAAATATGGCTAAATATCTTAGTGGATCTATGAATAGTCCAAGTGGACTAAGGTTTGGATAACCCATTCTGGGTCAAAATACAGATAACCCTATTTTGGTCAAAATATGGACGGATAACCCTATTTGGATAAAAATATGGGTGGATATCCTAGTAGATCTATGGATAGTCCAAGTGGACTAAGGTGTGGATCCGAATTTAGGTTTCTCCCAAATAGCCTACGTATCCAAGGGTTTGCCCTAGGAATCAAAATCCACGTAGCTCGGATTTGATAACCCTATTTGGGTCAAAATATGGGTAAATATCCTAGTAAATCTATGGGTAGTCCAAGTGGACTAAGGTGTGGATCCGAATTTGAGTTTCTCCCAAATGGCCTGCGTATCCTAGGGTTTATCCTAGGAATTAGAATCCGTGTAGTTCAGGCTTGGGTTGAAATGGTTGATAAATATCCTAGTGGATCTATGGATAGTCCAAGTGGACTAAGGTGTGGATCCGAATTTGGGATTCTCCCAAATAGCCTACGTATCCTAGGGTTTGCCCTATGAATCAGAATTCGCGTAGTTCGGACTTGGGTTGAAATGGTTGATAAATATCCTAGTGGATCTATGGATAGTCTAAGTGGACTAAGGTGTGGATCCGAATTTGGGATTCTCCCAAATAGCCTACGTATCCTAGGGTTTGCCCTAGAAATCAGAATCCACGTAGTTCGGGACTCTGGGTGGATATCCTAGTGGATCTATGGATAGTCCGAGTGGACTAAAATGTGGATCCTAATTTGGGTTTCTGCCAAATGGCCTACATATCTTAGGATTTGCCCTAGGAATCAGAATCCGCGTAGTTCGGGTTTGGGTCGAAAGTTGGATTTGGAAGGTATACCAAATTCTTTCTATTTTTGTCAATAGGATCTAGGGATGAGACCTAAATTCCTACCATCTATTTTCTTTCCATTTTTAAGGTTTTCTACCCTAATTGCTATTTTCTTTCCATTTTAGGGTTTTCTACCCAAATTGCTGTATTGTTTCCATTTTTAAGGTTTTCTACCCTAATTGCTATTTTCTTTCCATTTTAGGGTTTTCTACCCTAATTGCTGAATTCTTTCCATTTTTAAGGTTTTCTACCCTAATTGCTACTTTCTTTCCATTTTAGGGTTTTCTACCCTAATTGATATTTTCTTTCCATTTTAGGGTTTTCTACCCTAATTGCTATTTTCTTTCCATTATTAAGGTTTTCTACCCTAATTGATATTTTCTTTCCATTTTAGGGTTTTCTACCCTAATTGCTATTTTCTTTCCATTTTACGATTTTCTGCCATAATTGCTGTATTCTTTCCATTTTTAGGGTTTTCTTACCCTAATTGCTATTTTCTTTCCAGTTTAGGGTTTTCTACCCAAATTACTAGTTTCTTTGCATTCTAGGGTTTTTTACCCTAATTGTTGTATTCTTTCCATTTTTAAGGTTTTATACCCTAATTACTATTTTCTTTTCATTTTAGGGTTTTCTACCCTAATTGCTATTTTCTTTCCATTTTGAGGTTTCTACCCTAATTTCTGTATTCTTTCTATTTTTAAAATTTTCTTACCCTAATTGTTATTTTCTTTCTATTTTTAAGGTTTTTTTTATCCTAATTGCAATTTTCTTTCCATTCTAGGGTTTTCTACCCTCATTGCTATATTCTTTCAATTTTTAAGGTTTTCTACCTAATTATTATTTTCTTTCCATTTTAGGGTGTTCTATCCTAATTGCTGTATTCTTTCCATTTTTAAGGTTTTCTACCCTAATTGCTATTTTCTTTCCATTTTTCGGATTTTCTACCCTAATTGCTATTTTCTTTCCATTTTTACGGTTTTCTACCCTAATTGCTATTTTCTTTAATTTTAGGGTTTTCTACCCTAATTACTATTTTCTTTCCATTTTAGGGTTTTCTACCCTAATTGTTATTTTTTCAACTTATCTCTTTCCAAGACAAATATGGCAAATGAAAGCATTCCAACTATAGCAGTGCTAGTATTCCAAACATAGCAGTATGTATGCATCCAAACATGGCAGTAACCATCTAAATATGACAGTAAGCATGTGGCAGACAAATATGGCAATAAGCATGTGTCAGACAAATATGTCAATAAGCATGTGTAGCATTCTAAGACAACAAAAATCATGTAAGCATGAAGACGATATACATATCAACATAGAATCCAATGTTCACTGCTTAAAATCACATAAAATTCAAGATCGATGGCTCACAAGTAAATGATAAAAAATCAATTTAACATCCTATGACTCAATTTCATATCATCACATCATCTAAGTCATCCAACGACTCATATTTCATATCATCATATGATCAGAATTCTAGATCAATGGCTTGATTTTCAACTCATCAAAAAATCCAAATTAAATCATATTTTTTTTCACATTGAAATTCTAAATCAAATGGCCATATTTTATTCTCATGAAATTCAAGATTGATGGCCTTATTTTATTCGCATGAAATTCTAAAAATCAAAGGCTATAACAATTCAAAGCCTATGGCAATGTTTTCATCACATCAAGAACTCAAAATCAAATGGGCTTAACAGTTCAGTAGAGAGATTCTAATTAGGAAGGCTTGGTTGGTTTTGGTTGGGTAATGAAGAAGTTGCAAGGTAAGTTGAGATAATGGACAGGTTGCAAGTGGTGATGGTTTGCATAGGTCCAATGAAGGATGCAGGGATGAATTGTAGGAATTAATAAAGGTGAAATTTCTTACCTCTATCCTTCTCTCGAATCTCCTCCTTTCTCGATCTTCTCCTCTTCTCGACCTTCTCCTCCTTTTCTCGATCTTCTCCTCTACCTTCTCTGATTTTCTCCTCTTCTCTTCGTCAATGCTACCTCTCTTTTCCCGTCTCTCTCTCCCTCGTTTCCTTCTTCTTCTTCTTTTTTTTAATTTTTCTTTTCTTCTGTTTTCTCCCCCTCCTTTTATTTTAGGATCTGCACCTCCTAGTTCACAATCCAAATCTTTTCCTTAGAGAAATTGACTCCCTTCCTTGTTGGGCCTCTTGACAGTTAGTCATACCTTAGTTTTCCTCTTTAGATTTTTCTCAATTCTCTTTCTTTATTTGAAATCATGACAACCAACTAAACTTTCCTTTTTTTTTCTTTATTCTCCTTTTCTTTCTTTTTTCAACTCACTTCTTCTTTTGTTATTTCCTTTTTTTTTATTTTATTTCTTTTTCTATCCAAAACCGACATTAGACTAGATGATTTCCTTCCCCTAATTTGATTCTAGGATCTGCATCTCCTAGTTCACAATCCAAATCTTTTCCTTAAGGAAATTGACTCCCTTCCTTGTTGGGCCTCTTGACACTTAGTCATACCTTAGTTTCCTTCTTTATATTTTTCTCAATTCTCTTTCTTTATTTGAAACCATGACAACAAACTAAACTTTCCTCTTTTTTTTTTCTTTCTTTTTTTAACTCCCTTCTTCTTTTGTTATTTCCTTTTTTTTATTTTATTTCTTTTTCTATCCAAAACCGACATTAGACTAGATGATTTCCTCCCCCTAATTTGATTCTAGGATCTACATCTCCTAGTTCACAATCCAAATCTTTTCCTTAGAAAAATCGACTCCTTTCCTTGTTGGGCCTCTTGACACTTAGTCGTACCTTAGTTTCCCTCTTTAGATTTTTCTCAATTCTCTTTCTTTATTTGAAACCATGACAACCAACTAAACTTTTTTTTTTTTTGGTTAAATCAACGTACCACCTCATGCTTTTCTATTATCTTTTCTTTACAAAACAACGACACCTAGCTCATCTCTCCATTTTTTTTGCTTTTTTTTTCTTTCCTCTTTTATTCTCTTGGAGACACCTAGTGCCCATGCAATCTTTTCTTAATTCATTCCCACCTCATGCTTTCCCTTACTATCTCATTGGTCCATGGTTAGCACTATGATCTTTCAAATCAAACCGTGGCCAGCATGATATGTTATTTGCTTCTTCATTTAACACCTCCAACCGATCCAACACATTAGGTAAATGTGACACCACCTACTTGCTAAAACAACCACATGCATTTCTCTCTTTTCTTAATATCTCATGTTGACACCTAGCCTCTTAAAGATCCCCTCTTGCTTAATACATTCCCATGGCCAGCATTAACATGCCTTTTTGTTAAATTCCACCGACCGCAAAATGGGGTTTTATGACCTCACACCACCTTGTATCCCACGGGTAACATGCATAATATGATAATATATCATACAATATATTGCAATATACAATATAGTATACGTTATGTAGTATATGATATAGTATATATATGAATATAATACGTTATCATATAATACATATTTAATAACACTTATTGCACACAAATACATCGGTTGACCCAGTTTGCCTCGGCCTGGTCTAACTGGATCGGGCTGGCATGGGTTGTACAGGTTTGGCCAAGCTTGGGTTGAGATGAGTTGACTAGATTGACTGGGTTTCTCTCTGTCATTTCATGGGCTATTTTCGTTGCCATTTTGCATGAAATTTTTTGATAGCCTTTATTCCAAATTTTCTACGTTCACTTTGTAGAACACTAAAAATGAGGAATATTGGAACTTGAATCATCACATTTGGAAATAAAATGGTCAAATTATGAATTTCTAAAGTTTAAACAGGCCAATTATTGATAATTTGGCTGACCATTCTGCATGGGATCCTTCAGAGATTTCTATCGAAAATTCGTTACGTCCACTTTGTAGAGTACACAATGAAACTGAAATCACTTGATTTGGATATGCGGTGACCAAAATATGAATTTCCAAAGATTAAATTGTATGACCCGTATCAAACTAACCCGGTCTTACCACCTTGAACCAGGTTTACCCATCATGGTCAAGTCAAACGGACCAAGGGCGTGAAGGAGATCGTGATCCCAGGTATCAAATCGACCCAAAAATACTTAAATTAGGGGGAGGGTCGCATACCCAGCAAGGGAGGGTCGGACCCCCAACACAAAAAGTCAGACCCCCTATTTTACAGAGGGGGTCGAACACTTTAGGAACCAGTGGTCGACGGGATCATCGACCCCCAGTTGTCGCCAGAAACTGAAATTAGGAAAGTTTTCACATTTTGATTGGATTCCTTCCAAATCTCAATGGGACTTATTTTAGGAGTTTCTACTCTATAAATAGGATGTCCCTAAGCCTCTTTCACTCCTTTTACAACCCTAATTGAATTGAGAGAAAGAGAAGAGAAGGAAGAGAACAAGACGAGAAGCAAGGAAGAGAAGAAAGAAAAAAGGAGAAGAGTTGCAGAGAAGGAGTATTCTTCTCAGGTATGGATACTAATTCCATGAGTTTCTACAGACCTTAGGTTAGAGAATGAAGAGAGTGTGATCTCGGAGAAACCCAAACCATCAACCCATGGTTAGGTTTTCATAGAAAACCATGGGGGAATACATGAAAGCTATATAGGTGGGTGATTCGTGGTTTTAAACCATAGAATGTATGTTGAATGGACTGTAAGAGCAAGCCATAGGACCCCAAGTACGAAGAATGGACTAAAAGGAAGAAAATTGACCAAAACCCACAGGGGGTCGCATGGGGGTCGATGGTCAATCGACCCTACCAGACCTTGAGCATCGACCCTAGGGTTTTGGAAGTCTAGAATAGGGGGGTCGCACCAGGGGTCGATCATGACTCCGACCCCCAGTTAAAAACATGGTTTTTAAATTCAGGATTAATTCTAATTAAATTCTATCGACTTTGTTAAGTCTTCTAGCAATATAATAACATTATAAAGGTGATTCTAAAGCTTGGAAGAGTAGCTATTAACAAGCTAAGGTGAGGAAACAGGACTCTAAACTAATTGGTTAATAACAAACTATTTTTCCTTTTCTTGAGTCCAATGCTATACCTGATTCTATGCGAACATGTTTGTAATGTACATACAACATGTCATCCAATATTTCTATTATTTGCTCATGCATATTTACTTTATTGTTATAACATGATGATGATGATGATGATAGGAATAGGCATGTAAATGTATGTGTGTGGTTGGTGTACTTGATGCAAGCGAGTATCAGGGGAGGTGTGATGGGACGTCAATAAACGTTAACCTTTGGCGGGTCTCAACACTTTAGCTCTATCTCTAACTCAAGTCTTGTGCATTAGCATTGTCGTATCGCCATTACTTTAGCTGAACTATTATGTCGTAGAGCATCAGGGGAGGTGGTCTCGGTCCTTGTAGTCTCTGACTCTACCGGGGGGCCTTAGCTCTATCTCTATGGACATTATGAGGGATGCTGGGGTGAGGCCTTGGATACACTTTTTTACATTAGGATTGGTTAGTTGCGAGCCCAGTTTGTAGCCCTCGCCAATAGGGGCTTACGTATTGGTATGGCACTGTACAGCAATAAACGTTAACCTTTGTTGTACAATGTTCATGAATTGGGTGCTTGTGGGTCGACGATAAACGTTACCTTCGGGCGGCATCACACACTTGTGTATAGAGGCGGGATCAATAAACGTTAACCTTTGACTACCTAAATCTTTCTATTACATATTGCAAACTATAAACCAGACCAAAGATATGAATTGATTGCATGCATATGTATTGTTGCATTGTAATGTTTGTTCACTGAGCCGTGATGTGTGCTCACCCCTCGACGTCGAATATTTTTAGTTGATGATGCAGGTATGACTGTTGAAGATTATGTAAATGCTCCAGTGTACGGGAATGTAGCGGCAATGGTAGTTGAAGAGGAAGTGGATACACATGACTCCTCTTGCGAGTGCAACTCATGTGTATTCAATTAGATATTTTTTTTCTAGTTTTCTTTATTTGGATTTATTAAGGACATGTATTTGATATTTATTTATGTCTCAGTTGTTACAGAATAATTTGCTATTTAAATATTAATATCACAGTAGATTCTCAGTTCATTTTACTATAAGACTTCTGCTATTTTATATTTACTCTGATTATAAATGTGGATCTGTGGGATTTAGATAAAACGGATATAGCCTACTCGAGATCCTGGTTGAACCGTTGGTTTGTTAGCGGTTCATCACACCATTCTGAATAGTGCGGAATTGGGGTGTGAAATAAATGACCATTTCCTTGTGTAATTTTGCATGGGACCCTTCGGAGACTTCTACCTAGGATTTTTCACATCCACTTCGAAGAGGACTGAAAATAAGGAATAATGGTCTTTGAATTATCTGATTCTGATATCAGATGACCAAGATATGATGTCTTGATGTTTGAATGATAATGCATGCATCGTATGATAATTACATAAATGCCCTTGCACTTTCAAACTGAGATATCTTCCTTGTTTGAAGTCAAAATTTGATGATTCCGGTCTCATTTTGAAGATAATTTCACGACCTATTCATCCAAGTAGGTAATAGCCCATGACCCTTCTATGGGGTTCATTAGAGAATCACAAACCCTTGGGTTAAAGGCTGAAAACCCACCATATTGGTTCACTTATGCTGAGGGTGGTAAAAATGGGGTGCTTACAAATGCCCCTCTTTAGCCAAGATTGTTACCAATTAAAGGCTGAAGATAAAAGAACCACATTTTTGGGATATGAGTGAGATTTCTTATTAGGCTGCACTTAGGGATATTTGTCCTAAACTGCCTACGTATTCTAAGGGTATCCTAGAAATCAAGCCCAGAACGTAGTTCGACTGGCAAGAAGGTTTACTCTTCTTGGAAAATTGATGACTGTTCTTCTTGTATGAAGCTAGGCTGTGAATACAAGGCTCATTTGTAGGTTGGGAACCTCTTCTTGCTGAGGTGACTCATGATGCAAGGTATGTGCGGGTTTGGACCTGGCTTGATCCATTTGTAGGCTGATAAACCTCTTCTTGTACGAAGCTAGGCTATGAATACAAGGCTCATTTGTAGGCTGGGAACCTCTTCTTGCTGAGGTGACTCATGATGCAAGGTAAGTGCGGGCTTAGACCCGGCTTGATCCATTTGTAGACTGATACACCTCTTCTTGTATGGAGCTAGGCTATGAATACAAGGCTGATTGATCGGCTTGGAACCTCTTCTTGTATGAAGCTAGGCTGTAAATACAAGATTCATTCGTATGAGCTTGGGCTCGGCATTGATTTGTTTGGATGGAGGACTTGTTGCCTTTTCTTTGATTGAACTGAGGCTCTTTTGATTGAGATTTTGAGATTGATTTTCTGAATAAGCTAGGGCTCTACATTTGATTCACTTATAGACTGAGATTGACTTGATCTTTGGATGAACTTGGACTCTACATTTGATTCACTAATAGGCTGAGATTGATTTGAATTTTGGATGAGTTAGGGCCCTGCATTTGATTCTCTTATAGGCTGAGATTGACTTGATCTTTGAATGAGCTAAGACTCTACATTTGATTCACTAATAGGCTGAAATTGATTTGGACATTGGATGAGCTAGGGCTCTGCATTTGATTCCCTTATAGGCTGAGATTGACTTGATCTTTAAATGAGCTAGGGCTCTACGTTTGATTCAGTAATAGGCTGAGATTGATTTGAACTTTGGATGAGCTAGGGCTCTGCATTTGATTCCCTTGTGGGCTAAGATTGACTTGATCTTGAATGAGCTAGGGCTCTACATTTGATTCACTAATAGGCTGGGATTGATTTGACTTTGGATGAGCTTGGGCGCTGCATTTGATTCCCTTATGGGCTGAGATTGACTTGGCCTTTAAATGAGCTAGGGCTCTACATATGATTATGAAATGAGCAAGAACTCAGAAGGTCACTTTTAGGGTGAGAAATTTGCTATTGATTCTAAAATGAACAAGAACTCAAAAGATCACTTATAGGGTGATACTGAATGACTCATCTTTGAAGTTCCTACCAACTTTGGACCTTCGGGGTTGAAAATTGGAATATCCTTCTTGGAAGCTCTATGGCTATGGAGCTTCTGGAATGGAAACTAGAATATCCTCTTAAGTAGCTTTGTTGCTTTGAACCTTTAGGATGCTCGAAAGTAACCCACACAGGATTGTTGACTTTGAACCTTTAGGGTTGAAATCTGACCCATCTTGGAAGTCTCTTGACTTTGAACCTATAGAGTGCTGGACATATTTGAAATGATGGTGAATTCCTTGGCAGTTTTCCAAGGTTTTTTCCCCTGCTTTGTTGGTGAAGCCATAAAGTATGGCATCAATGGAAATGGTGTCATGGACTTTTTTGGCATGATACCTAGATTTGAAAATTTTCATTTATGACCTGGTACTGAAAGTTTGATACACTTTCAGCACAGTAGTGATGACTTGGTTTCTCCCTTGGAAAGGTTCCATGTAATTTGAAATTGATGATTTTCTTCAGCCAACATTGGTGTTGTTGGATTTTGGATTGAAAGAGAGCGAGGATTTTGGACAAGAATGAGGGGAGCTTGACAGTCTATAACCAAAGTGATTTATTTGATTGACCTTGGTGTTAAACTGTCGAGGGGCATCTAGTCAACTAAGATCATTGACTGTGCACTATGGTAGACCAAATTGGTAGAACAGCCAAGCGGCGATGAAATGTGACATGGGTTTGGCCCTTGATCAAGGCTCATGAAAAGCTGAGGGCTTTGCAACATGGTTGTGCCAATTTTGAAAGATTAATGAATCGTGGCCCCAAAGTAGGTACGAGGAGCAAAGGATTCAAAGTGTTCCTTCAAAGAATTTGGTGACCAACTCCTAACAGGTGAGCGACCACATTGGATTTTCTTCAACAGGATTGGGAGAACTGAGAAATTGGCAAAAACCAACTTGGACAGACCTACTTCTATTGACTAGAAAAGTCAGTGACTTCAGACTAGACAATGGATCCTAAATGTAATGCTCATGATCAAGTTCAATTCCTCTACATAGGGTATATCTATGCCCCAGTGTCTGCATGTTGTGACAGACCGCTACTATAGAAGGAAACGGGCAAGATAGAAGGAAACAGACAACCGAAGAGAGTTGGAACTAGGTTGAATCTGGATTGCATCTAGAATTTGACCATACTTCCAAGGTCAAGGGAAGATTGACAGATTGATTGTAGAAAGTGACTTCTTTTATAAACCCTTCTTGAATCTTGAAAAATGAAGGAACTGATGATTTGATGAGTTTGGCTACATCCGTAACCAGGCCATGAAGATTTGCTCTCTCCCTAACATGACCAAAGGATTTGAAGATAAAATTCTGTTGAAAGGCAATGCTATGGAGCCCAACAGATGATGGTTTGTTCAACTCCTCCGAGTATGATTCACTGGAGAGCAAGAGGGGTTCCTTTCCTTATGGAGGGTAGGCTGGGTATGACACTTGTCTACATGAACCACTTAATTTTTCTATGAAGGGCCAATAAGGGCAATGCTTGAGGGTTGCATCAGGTTGCCTATCCCCATTGAGGTATTATAGGTTGCCCATTGAAATTTCTTGGGTTGCTTTTTCCCTACTGAGGTTTCTTTTCTTCCCTTTATTTTTCATTTTTTCTTTTTGCAAACCCCATCTTGGGTTGAATAAAGTGTCCTGATATGGTGAGGATATTGCCAAAATTATGGTCCTATTCAATGGTCTGAAACCTTTAGGGGAAATCCGAATGGCTTCATGACAAATGGGTAGCCTTGCCCCATTATTTAAGTTGACACCTACACGCATTGATAGGAGGGCAGCTATTTGAATCATCACTAAAAGCGATCTTAGGGAAATGCAGTCCACACCAAAATTAAAAATGGTGCCAAATTATGTTTTCCTTTCTTGGAGATGTTCAGATGGAATACGTGTCCCAACAAGCTATATCGAGATTCTGAATCAGTCACGATCATATCTGGGCCTGAAACCTTTAGGTTTATTGACAAGTATTGATGTTGAAGGTCCAAGAAGACTGATGTGAAACTGTCCACATGGGTCTACCATTGGGAAAGTGTTTGGTTGTTTATGTAGAATGGGTTTATCTTACCGAGAAGATCCCATTTTATTGACTTGAAAAATGAAGGGCTTATAGGAACCTTGGGAAGCCGTCGGATGTAATGAACGACAGATGAGAGTTCTAGCCAGATTCATGAATTTGTACATAAGATGATGACATGATCACGAGATACAATGTCATGAAAACTGATAATCAAAAGAAGGGCTTGTGATAGAGACTCCTTGGAAGGCCGTCAGATTGATAGACGGGAGAGAGAGTCTAATGCGGATGAGAAATCTTTTTCTGATGATGAAGAAGTGATGAGATCGTCCCCTGTAAAGGCGGGATGTAATTGGCCAAAATCAAAAGTCTGGTCCAACATGCTGTGAATCTGAAAGAATGATCACGCTTGCTATCAGGCTTTGATTGGAACTACCATCTTCTTGAAGTGAGAGGGACAATTGGCTTACTGTCGAACTCCAATGCCTTTCAACATCTTACTATTTTCTTTTTCTTTTTTTTTTTTTGGATGTGAAGGCCACATAATGCAGTGCTTCGCTTGATCGCAAAATTGAATCATGACTTTCAATATTGGATTTGAATCTTCTTCTTCCAAACATTTCCAATCAGATAGAACATCTTCGCCATAATTAGTACTCTGATCTTCTGTAAACTTCATGAACATTTGTGACTGCTCATCTAGTAGCTGATTTTATCCGAATGGTGAATCGTATGCTATCCTCTGGAAGTTAATCATCACCTTCTGTTTGATGTGACTACCTTCAATTATTGATGTAGATAAAACATAGGCTTGAATTTTTTTTTTTTTTTTTTTTTTTTTTTTTTGCTTTTTTTTTCTTGGGTATTTTAATGACCTCATTCTTTGATTTTGAGATGGATCATTCATCATGTATCTCTTGCTTGCAAATGATGTACTTTGTAAGAACTTTGGTATTTCCATCTTTTTTGGTGGCACATCTGTCCTCCACTCATTTGTACTGATTGACTGACATGTTGATATGATCTGTTACCATTTAATGATTTCCTTGGAATCTTTCATATGTAGAACAAATGGAAGCTTCTCCAATACATGTTTCTTGAGACTACTCTTGTGTCTCCTGATTGACCATTTAAAGCTTTCCCAGACGGGTTGGACCTTTCTTTCTCAAGAGGCTAGGTGGCGTAAAAGTTCAAGAGACGGCTCATCATTTCAATCATCTTCAGAGTCAGAATTTCCTGTGCGCATAGAATAGGAGGATGTATGAAACTGGGAGGAAATGTATGGAAGAGACAAAGCACAGAGTTTGAAATCCCAAACGGGGTGATTTTCATTTACATACAGGACAGATTAGACTGGACTTGTGAATAAGCATATCAATATTGGACCCAGACATGGATGACCTATCGAATACCGATGATAGAAAGTTGAAACAACTAGTTTGTCCAAGCGGCTCCAGTTGGGCATAACACCTTCGACGACCACCTTCAATCATTGTGGGAATAAATCTTCCTTCAGACCTCTAACAGTAGGATTCATCATGCCCCCCTATCAATAGGTGCAAGATGCCTACCTTTCAAGGTTCCATACAATTCTTACCCTCTTTTTTTCTTTTTCTTCTTTTTATTCAGTTTGGGATTCATTCATAACCGGACTATTGCTTTTTAAGCACAAGGTTACTCTGGTTCATGCCCCAGTTTGGGGTTCAATGGATTCATCAATGCACCGCTTCTGGTTGAGTTCATAATCATTCTAGCCTATGCCCAACTTGGGGAGTAAGGGGTATCGCAATTGCACTACACCATTTTGAGTCCAAGATTAGACTAGTTTATGCCTCGGCTTGGGGGGTTCAATGGATTTCTTCATTAGACCACTCTCAATTTGGGTCCAAGGTCAATTTGGTCCATGCCCCAGTTTAGGGCATAACGGATTTTCTCATTGGACTACACTCAATTTGTGTCCAAGGTCAATCTGGTTCATGACCAGCTTAGGGCTCAATGGCTTTCCTCATTGGACCACACTCAATTTGGGTCCAAGGTCAATCTGGTTCATGACCAACTTAGGGCTCATGACTTTCCTCATTGAACCATACCCAATTCAGGCCCAAAGTCAAATTGATTCATGCCCAACTTAGGGCTTCAGGGCTTTCCTCATTGAACCGCACTCAATTTGGGTCCAAGGTCAATCCGGTTCATGCCCCAGTTCAGGGGTCAATGGCTTTCCTCATTGGAACGCACTTAATTTGGGTCCAAGGTCAATCCGGTTCATGCCCCAGTTCAGGGGTCAATGGCTTTCCTCATTGGACCGCACTTAATTTGGGTCCAAGTTCAATCTGGTTCATGCCCCCAGTTTATGGGTTAAGAGTTTCATCATTGGACCATTCCCTAGCCGTGATTCTGGTTTCTATCCTAGCCTGGGGCATATCGAATCTCATCTTTGGTCAACCCTACTGCTCGGGAAAATTTCATTCCCTCTTTTTAAATAATGAGAAATATGAGGGCAACTCTTTGGATTCTAGCATTTCCTTGGCCAATGGGGTAGAAATGTCCGAGATGGGACAGCACTATCATCGCTGAAGGTTCATGATTTCTTGATGACTCAAGAATCTGGAATTGATCTTTTCTGACAAGCAATGAGGAATGCTTCTCATTCGCCATTCCTGACGAGCGATCCTAACTTGTAGCACAGGGCTATGATAGATATGGATCGGGCTCTATTGATAGAGCTGGAGATTGATTTTGAATCAGTCTCCGATTGATAGAGACAAGGTTAACTTTGAACTGGTCTCTGATTGATAGAGATCAAGATTGACTTTGATTTAGTCTCTCATTGATAGAGATCAAGGTTGACTTTGAATTGGTCTCTAATTGATGGAGATCAAGATTGACTTTGAATTGGCCTCTGATTGATAGAGATCAAGATTGATTTTGAATTGGTTACTGATTGATAGAGATCAAGATTGACTTTGAATTGGTCTCTGATTGATAGAGATCAAGATTGACTTTGAATTGGTCTCTGATTGATAGAGATCAAGATTGACTTTGAATTGGTCTATGATTGATAGAGATCAAGATTGACTTTGAATTGGTCTCTGATTGATAGAGATCAAGATTGATTTGAATTGGTCTCTTATTGATAGAGATCAAGATTGACTTTGAATTGGTCTCTGATTGATAGAGATCAAGATTGACTTTGAATTGGTCTCTGATTAATAGAGATCAAGATTGATTTTGAATTGGTCTCTGATTGATAGAGATCAAGGATGACAATCATGGATTAGACTCTAATTGCAAGAGATGGTGGATTGATTGAGTTGAAATGACTAAAACTCTATTCGATTCCTTCATGAAATGGAACATGGACTAGAGGTAATAGTTGAACAGGCCTAGAGGCTAACTCATGCTCACATTGAGTTCATATGAATGAAACATTTCTTAGTTCCAACATGAATCAAACCTGAACTGGAGTTGACGATTGGACAAGCCTAGGGGCTAATTAAATTCAAATGAGTGGAACTCTTTTTAGTTCCAACATGAATCAGATCCTGAACCAAAGTTTATGGTTGGACCGGCTTAGTGGCTAATTTAATTCAGATGATTAGAACTCTTCTTAGTTCCAACATGAATCAGAACCCTAACGAAAGTTGATGGTTGGATAAGCCTAGTGGCTAATTAAATTCAAATGAGTGGAACTCC
Organism: Protea cynaroides; assembly: GCA_028583415.1. Taxonomy (NCBI): domain Eukaryota; kingdom Viridiplantae; phylum Streptophyta; class Magnoliopsida; order Proteales; family Proteaceae; genus Protea; species Protea cynaroides. The sequence goes on along the minus strand of CM053270.1, from coordinate 31,364,068 downwards.
TATTAGTTCCAACATGAATCAAAACCCTAACCAAAGTTGATGGTCAGATAAGCCTAGTGGCTAATTAAATTCAGATGAATGGAACATTTTCTAGTTCCGACATGAATCAAAACCCTAACCAAAATTGATGATTGGAAAAGCCTAGTGGCTAATTGAATTCAGATGAATGAAAATTTTCCTAGTTTCGACATGAATCAGTACCCTAACCAAAGTTGATGGTTGGATAAGCCTAGTGGCTAATTAAATTCATATGAATAGAACTTTCTGAGTTTTGACATGAACCAGAACCTTAATGGAGGTGAAGGGTTAAAAAGCCTAGGGGCCGAATGCCTCATCCATTTTAACATGATCTGGGAGTGATGATTGAACTTGCCTAGGGGTTAAACTTTTCTTTAGTTCTGAGATGAACCAAAAATGGTGGTTAAATCTGGGGCTGAATATTTTTTTGATTTTGAGATAAACTGGATGTGATTGAATCTGCCTAGGGGATGAATTTTTCCTTAATTCTGGATGAATCGAAATAATGATTGTTCCTGCCTAGGGGCTGAATCTTTTCTTCAGTTCTGAGATGAACTAGAAATGGTGGTTGAATCTGGGGCTGAGTATTTCTTTGATTCTGAGATGAACTAAATGTGATTAAATCTGCCTAGGGGCTGAATCTTTCCTTAATTCTAGATGAACCGAAATGATGATTGGACTTGCCTAGGGGCTGAATCTTTCCTTCAGTTTTGAGATGAACCAAAAATGGTGGTTGAATCTGGGGTTGAATATTTCTTTGATTCTGAGATGAACTGGATGTGATTGAATCTACCTAGGGGCTGAATCTTTCTTTAATTCTGGATGAACCAAAATGATGATTGGACCTGCCTAGAGGATGAACCTTTCTTTAGTTTTGAGATGAACCATAAATGGTGGTTGAATCTGGAGCTGAATATTTCTTTGATTCTAAAATGAACTGGATGTGATTGAATCTGCCTAGGGGCTGAATCTTTCCTTAATTCTGGATGAACCGAAATGATGATTGGACCTGCCTAGGGGTTGAATCTTTCCTCAATTCAAAGGTTAATAGGGAACAATGATTGGATTTGCCTAGGGGCTGAATCTTTCCCTATTTCAGAGATTAATCAAGAACTATGATTGGATTTGCCTAGGGGCTGAATCATTGCTTAATTCAGAGATGAATGGAGAATGGTGATTTGATTTGCCTAGGGACTAAATCTTTCCTTAATTCTGAGATGAATTGAGAACAGTGATTGGATTTGCCTAGGGGCTGAATCATTCCTTAATTTAAAGATGAATCGAGAACTATGATTGGATTTGCCTAGGGGCTGAATCCTTCCCTGATTCAGAGATGAATCGAGAACTATGATTGGATTTGCCTAGGGGCTGAATCTTTCCTTAATTCTGAGATACATTGAGGACAGTGATCGGAATTGCCTAGGGGCTGAATCTCTCTTTAATTATTTGATGAACTGAATATGATATTTGACTAGGCCCAGGGACTAATTGTACAGGAATATTATAAACTTTTTCAAGTATAGGTGCTTGTTGTTGCCTAAACTGAATGCTCTATTGGACCAGATTGGCTGAGTTACTGATTGTATTTCCAAATCTGGTTGCCTTCCTTCTTATAAAATTTGATGTTCAATAAAGATCTGGATTCATGACTTCCATTGATTCATTTAGAAAGATAACATGGATGGATCTCAAGGTGGGAGATCAAGACAATTCCCTAGTTGTAGGGACCTTTCACCCTAAAAGGGTGGATATGTTTGCAGATTGATTCTCTTTTCCAAAGGCATTGAAATCCAATGGAGGAATATCGAGATTCTAGACATTTAGAGGAATGGAAGAGGTCACATACACAATCAAAGATGACTTAACCAAACAAAGTTAGTTCCCTCATAAGGGCAATTGGGTCAACATTATCCAAGTTAATTTAATTGAATTTGATTTAGCCATGTGTTCAGTCTTGGGACCTCGTGATTCCAAAATGGATAATCAGTGGTACCAAGGTCTGGCCAATTGGATTACCAAATTCGATGAAATTGAAATGGATATATTAATCCGTCATCCTTATTAGGGATGGTTAGCAAAAGCGGTTCATAAATGAACAAACAAGTAAATTTCTTCTTGACCATGGTATCTATGTCTTGACAGGGATTTTTTGCTCGTTTTTTAAAATCGACGTGTTAACAATGAGATATTCAACACTTCGAGCTTACTTAATGGAGGGTGTATAGTGACCATCTACTATGATGTAGAACAGGTGTATACATACCTCATACTTCCAATGGGTAAGAGTTCAAGATGCTCATCGTGTAGATTCTAACATGTTGACCAATCGAGGACAAAAACGGGCAAAAATTTGATGTCTCGAGCATGGATGTCATGGTTAAGCAGATTTTACTGGGTCAGTTCAGGGATGAACCAAAAATAACAAGCAATGGGCTACAATCTGGGTTAGGACAGAAAAGGCCACCTTGACAAGGACGGGGTAACCTATCACCGAATGCACGATGAATAATGGGCCCCCAATCCCTTTATATACTATGTTGCAAGGATCCAAGCGACGTGGAGTAGCATAACGCATTCTCAGGCGGACCCAATAAACGCTCGTTAGAGGCTGCTCACCGATCGTGGTCTCACAAAGTACAGGTCAAGGCTGTGTATTTCGCCTAGCGGGCTGCCCCATATTCATGGGACCCGGTTCGGCTACTCGCATGAATGTGTGACCGAACCCATTCTCCCCAAAGCAATATTATACAAGCATAAATATAGTATCCTAAAATCTAGCATCCAATTCACACAAGAAAAGTTTTCAATTAGAAGTTTGACGTTTATATCCCCAGTGGAGTCGCCACTGTGAGGACAAAGATGGAAATCTTTTGGAAGTCGCCACCTAGATTATGGTCTAGGACCTTGGAAATGTGAAATCTCACCTAAGGTAAAACTTCGATTGACTCATGACCCTTAGATTGGATTTCTGATCCATCAGAGATTTAGTAAGCATCAGGTTACGGTTATGGGAAGGGGTTAGGCACCCAAACCGCCCGATCGAAATCGGTCTCCTATACCTTTCCTATGCTAGACTCTATTTGTTAAACCAAACCAAACCAAGTGATTTGTTATCATTGAACCGAATCTGTATCATTCAGATTGCCTACGTATCATGAAATTATTTCAAAAATCAGGTTCACCATTGTAGTTCAAGTGTGATTAAAGTTTATCGTTGTGATTTATGCTAATGCATGATTAAGTTCTTTGTTCAAGTTGAAGTTTATGCTTGAAAGGTTGAGAAACCCTATGGGTTAGGATCTAGATAGTCCATGTGGACTGATAGATAGTCCTAGTAGATCTAAGGATAACCCTATTTGGGTCAAAATAAGGATAACCCTATCTGGGTTGGAATATGGATAACCCTTTCTGGGTTGGAATCTGGATAACCCTATCTGGGTCAAAATGTGGATAAATATCCTAGTGGATCTATGAATAGCCCGAGTGGACAAAGGTTTGGATAACCCATTCTCGGTCAAAATACGGATAACCCTATTTGGGTCAAAATATGGACGGATACCCTATTTGGATTAAAATATGGGTAGATATCCTAGTGGATCTATGGATAGTCCAAGTGGACTAAGGTGTGGATCTGAATTTAGGTTTCTCCCAAATAGCCTACATATCCTAGGGTTTGCCCTAGGAATCAGAATCCACGTAGTTCGGAATTGATAACCCTATTTGGATCAAAATATGGGTAAATATCCTAGTGGATCTATGGGTTGTCCAAGTGGACTAAGGTGTGCATCCGAATTTGAGTTTCTCCCAAATGGCCTACGTATCCTATGGTTTACCCTAAGAATCAGAATCCACATAGTTCGGGCTTGGGTTGAAATGGTTGATAAATATCCTAGTGGATCTTTGGATAGTCTAAGTGGACTAAGGTGTGGATCCGAATTTGGGATTCTCCCAAATAGCCTACGTATTCTAGGGTTTGCCCTAGGAATCAGAATCCGTGTAGTTCGAACTTGGGTTGAAATGGTTAATTAATATCCTAGTGGAACTATGGATAGTCCAAATGGATGAAGGTGTAGATCCGAATTTGTGATTCTCCCAAATAGCCTACGTATCCTAGGGTTTGCCCTAGGAATCATAATCCGCGTAGTTCGAGACTCTGGGTGGATATCCTAGTGGATATATGGATAGTCCGAGTGGACTAAAATGTGGATCCAAATTTAGGTTTCTCCCAAATGGCCTACATATCCTAGGATTTGCCCTAGGAATCAGAATCCACGTAGTTCAGGTTAAGGTCGAAAGTCGGATTTGGAAGGTGTACCAAATTCTTTCTATTTTTGTCAATAGGATCTAGGGATGAGACCTAAATTCCTACCATCTATTTTTTTTCCATTTTTAAGGTTTTATACCCTAATTGCTATTTTCTTTCAATTTTAGGGTTTTCTACCCTAATTGCTGTATTCTTTATATTTTTAAGGTTTTCTACCCTAATTGCTATTTTTTTTCCATTTTAGGGTTTTCTACCCTAAACACTGTATTCTTTCCATTTTTAAGGTTTTCTACCCTAATTGCTATTTTCTTTCCATTTTAGGGTTTTCTACATAATTGATATTTTCTTTCCATTTTAGGGTTTTCTACCCTAATTGCTGTTTTCTTTCCATTATTAAGGTTTTCTACCCTAATTGCTATTTTCTTTCCATTTTAGGGTTTTCTACCCTAATTGCTATTTTCTTTCCATTTTAGGGTTTTCTACCCTAATTGCTGTATTCTTTCCATTTTTATGGTTTTCTTACCCTAATTGCTATTTTCTTTCCATTTTAGGGTTTTCTACCCTAATTGCTATTTTCTTTCCATTCTAGGTTTTCTACCCTAATTGCTGTATTCTTTCCATTTTTTAAGGTTTTATACCCTAAATACTAATTTCTTTCCATTTTAGGGTTTTCTACCCTAATTGCTATTTTCTTTCCATTTTAGGGTTTTCTACCCTAATTGCTGTATTCTTTCCATTTTTAAGGTTTTCTTACCCTAATTTTTATTTTCTTTCCATTTCTAAGGTTTTCTATCCTAATTTCTATTTTCTTTCCATTCTAGGGTTTTCTACCCTAATTGTTGTATTCTTTCCATTTTTAAGGTTTTCTACCCTAATTATTATTTTCTTTTCATTTTAGGGTGTTCTACCCTAATTGCTGTATTCTTTCCATTTTTAAGGTTTTCTACCCTAATTGCTATTTTCTTTCCATTTTTAGGATTTTCTACCCTAATTTCTATTTTCTTTCCATTTTAACGATTTTCGACCCTAATTTCTATTTTCTTTAATTTTAGGGTTTTCTACCCTAATTACTATTTTCTTTCCATTTTAGGGTTTTCTACCCTAATTGTTATTTTTTCAACTTATCTCTTTCCAAGACAGATATGGCAAATGAAAACATTCCAACTATAGTAGTGATAGTATTCCAAACATAGCAGTATACATCCAAACATGGCAGTAAGCATCTAAATATGATAGTAAGCATGTGGCAGACAAATATGGCAATATGCATGTGTCAGACAAATATGGCAATAAGCATGTGTAGCATTCCAAAACAACAAGAATCATGTAAGCATGAAGATGATATACATATCAACATAGAATCCAATGGTTCACTGCTTAAAATCACATAAAATTCAAGATCGATGGCTCACAAGTAAATGATCAAAAATCAATTTAACATCCTATGACTCAATATCATATCATCACATCATCTAAGTCATCCAACGACTCATATTTCATATCATCATATGATCAGAATTCTAGATCAATGGCTTGATTTTCAACTCATCAAAAGATCCAAATTAAATCATTTTTTTTTTCACATTGAAATTCTAAATCAAATGGCCATATTTTATTCTCATGAAATTCAAGATTGATGACCTTATTTTATTCGCATGAAATTCTAAAAATCAAAGGCTATAACAAATCAAAGCCTATGTCAATGTTTTCATCACATCAGGAATCAAATGGGCTCAACAGTTCAGTAGAGAGTTTCTAATTAGGAAGGCTTGGTTGGTTTTGGTTGGGTAATGAAGAAGTTGCAAGGTGAGTTGAGATAATGGACAGGTTGCAAGTGGTGATGGTTTGCATAGGTCCAATGAAGGATGGAGGGATGAATTGCAGAAATTAATAAAGGTGAAATTTCTTACCTTTATCCTTCTCTCGAATCTCCTCCTTTCTCGATCTTCTCTTCTTCTCGATCTTCTCCTCCTTTTCTCGATCTTCTCCTCTACCTTCTCCGGTTTTCTCCTCTTCTCTTCTCTTCGTCAATGCTACCTCTCTTTTCCCGTCTCTCTCTCCCTCGTTTCCTTCATCTTCTTTTTTTAATTTTTCTTTTCTTCGGTTTTCTCCCCCTCCTTTTATTCTAGGATCTGCACCTCCTAGTTCACAATCCAAATCTTTTCCTTAGAGAAATTGACTCCCTTCCTTGTTGGGCCTCTTGACACTTAGTCACACCTTCATTTCCCTCTTTAAATTTTTTTCAATTCTATTTCTTTATTTAAAACCATGACAACCAACTAAACTTTCCTTCTTTTTTTTTTTTGGTTAAATCAACGTACCACCTCTTGCTTTTCTATTATCTTTTCTTTACAAAACAATGACACCTAGCTCATCTCTCTATTTTTTTGCATTTTATTTTTCTTTCCTCTTTTATTCTCTTAGAGACACCTAGTGCCCATGCATTCTTTCCTTAATTCATTCCCACCTCATGCTTTCCCTTACTATCTCGTTGGTCCATGGTTAGCACTACGATCTTCCAAATCAAACCGCGGCCAGCATGATATGTTATTTGCTTCTTCATTTAACACCTCCAACCGATCCAACACATTAGGTAAATGTGACACCACCTACTTGCTAAAACAACCACATGCAAATTTTTCTCTTTTCTTAATATCTCATGTTGATACCTAGCCTCTCAAAGATCCCCTCTTGCTTAATGCATTCCCATGGCCAGCATTAACATGCCTTTTTGTTAAATTCCACCGACCGCAAAATAGGGTTTTATGCTACCTCACTCCACCTTGTATCCCACGGGTAGCATGCATAATATGATAATATATCATACAATATAATGCAATATACAATATAGTATACATTATGTAGTATATGATATAGTATATATATGAATATAATACGTTATCATATAATACATATGTAATAACACTTATTGCACACAAATACATGGGTTGACCCAGTTTGCCTCGGCCTTGTCTAACTGGATTGGGCTGACATGGGTTGTACAGGTTTGGCCAAGCTTGGGTTGAGATGAGTTGACTGGATTGACTGGGTTTCTCTCTCTATCATTTCATGGGCTTTTTCCGTTGCCGTTCTGCATGGAATTTTTTGATAGCCTTTATTCCAAATTTTCTACGTTCACTTTGTAGAACACTAAAAATGAGGAATATTGGAACTTGAATCATCACATTTGGAAATAAAATGGTCAAATTATAAATTTCTGAAGTTTAAGCAGGCCAATTATCGATAATTTGGCTGACCATTCTGCATGGGATCCTTCAGAGATTTCTATCGAGAATTCGTTATGTCCACTTTGTAGAGTACATAATGAAACTGAAATCACCTGATTTGGATATGGGGTGACCAAAATATGAATTTTCAAAGATTAAATGACCATTTCCATGTGTAATTTTGCTTGGGACTGTTCGGAGGCTTCTACCTAGGATTTTTCACGTCCACTTTGAAGAGGACTGAAAATAAGGAATAATGGGCTTTGAATTATCTGATTCTGATATCAAATGACCAAGATATGATGTCTTGATGTTTGTATGATAATTACGTAAATGCCCTTGCACTTTCAAACTGAGATATTTTCCTTGTTTGAAGTCAGAATTTGATGATTCCGGTTTCATTTCGAAGATAATTTCACGACCTATTCATCCAAGTAGATAATAGCCCATGACCCTTCTGTGGGGTTCATTAGAGAATCATAAACCCTTAGGTTATAGGTCAAAAACCCACCATATTGGTTCACTTATGCTGAGGGTGGCAAAAATGGGGTGCTTACAGGCGGACCTCCACTCTTGGTAATGGTCTGAGCCTTTCTCTGAAGGGTATTTTGCCATGCTACGAGGTTAAACTAGTACCGCTCCCTTCTAGTGAGGCAGCTAGCCTCTCTGTCCCACCCTCGTGACCCCTATTTCTTGGTTTCCTTGGTAGGTGTGAGGACAAATATCGTAATCTTTTTTTTGGAAGTCGCCACCTAGATTAAAGTCTAGGACCTTAGAAAATGTGAAATGTCACCCTAAGGTAAAACTTCGATTGACTCATGACCCTTAGATTGGATTTCTGGTCCATCAGAGATTGGGTAAGCCTCAGGTTACAGTTATGTGAAGGGGTTAGGCACCCAAACCTCCCAATCAAAATCGGCCTCCTATACCTTTCCTATGCTAGACTCTATCTGTTAAACCGAATCAAACCAAGTTGTTTGATATCATTGAACCAAATCTATATCCATCAGATTGCCTACGTATCACGGAATTATTTCAAAAATTAGGTTCACCAACGTAGTTCAGGTGTGATTAAAATTTATGGCTGTGATTTATGCTTGTGCATGATTAAGTTCATTGTTCAAGTTGAAGTTTATGCTTGAAAGGCAGAGAAACCCTATGGATTAGGATCTGGATAGTCCATACGAACTGATAGATAGTCCTAGTAGATCTAAGAATGGATAAACCTTTCTGGGTTTGAATGTGGATAACCCTATTTGGGTCAAAATATAGATAACCCTTTCTGGGTTGGAATATGGATAACCCTATTTGGGTCAAAATATGGATGGATATCCTAGTGGATCTATGGATAGTCTGAGTGGACTAAGGTGTGGATCCGAATTTAGGTTTTTCCCAAAATAGCCTACGTATCCTAGGGTTTGCCCTAGGAATCAGAATCCACGTAGTTCAAAAATGGTGGGTGGATATCCAAGTGGATCTATGGATAGTTCGAGTGGACTAAGGTGTGGATCCGAATTTGGGATTCTCCCAAATAGCCTACGTATCCTAGGGTTTGCCCTAGGAATTAGAATCTGCGTAGTTCAAACTGCTAAAATAACCTGTTCTAGGTTAATGATTGAGAACCTGATCTAGTTTTAGGGTTTAGAACCTATTCTAGGTTTAGGGTTTACTGAGGGGCAGAAATCATCCTGAGCTACCCTTTTCATCCTAAGTTCTAATTTTGGAAGGTTTGGCAAAGCATTCTCTTTCTTTATTATGATTTTTATTATTTTCTATTATGCCCTTCCCAAGAATGTGGGTGCCTAAATACACGTTCTACGCCTAGATTGTTTTCTAGAAGTGTGCATACATGGTAGTTCAACTAGGGTGTTGCATAAATTAAATTATTGCCAAAAATAAATATTCTATTTAAGCATGGCATATAATACATTTATGACAAGAAATACACATATAACAAGATTGTTAAAAATCTCCTAATATGACATGTATTGCAAATAAGGCAAGAACCTATATGGTAAGATCTAATATGCTAATCTAAGCATGTCTCCCTAACTTGACCAAAGGATTTGAAGATAAAATTCTGTTGAAAGGCAATGCTATGGAGCCCAACAGATGATGGTTTGTTCAACTCCTCCGAGTATGATTCACTAGACAGCAAGAGGGGTTCCTTTCCTTATGGAGGGTAGACTGGGTATGATACTTGTCTACATGAATCACTGAATTTTTATATGTAGGGCCAATCAGGGTAATGCTTTAGGGTTGCATCAGGTTGCCTATCCCCACTGAGATATTATGGGTTGCCCATTGAGGTTTCTTGGGTTGCTTTTCCTTGCTGAGGTTTCTTTTATTCCATTTTTTTTGCAAACCCCATCTTGGGTTGAATAAAGAGTCCTAATATGGTGAGGATATTGCCAAAATTATGGTCCTATCCAATGGTCTGAAACCCTTAGGGGAAGTTCGAACGGCATGACTTTCATGACGAATGGGTAGCCTTTCCCCACTGTTTAAGTTGACACCTACACGCATTGATAGGCGGGCAGCTATTTGAATCCTCACTAAAAGTGACCTTAGGGAAATGCAGTCCCACACCAAAATTAAAAATGGTGCCGAATTATGTTTTCCTTTCTTGGAGATGTTCAGATCGAACACGTGTCTCAACAAACTACATCGAGATGCTGAATCAGTCGCGATCATATCTGGGCCTGAAACCTTTAAGTTTGTTGACAAGTATTGATGTTCAAGGTCCGGGAGGACTGATACGAAACTATCCACATGGGTCTACCACTGGGAGAGTGTTTGGTTGTTTATGTAGAATGGGTTTATCTTACCGAGGAGATCCCATTTTATTGGCTTGAGAAATGAAGGGCTTATAGGAACCTTGGGAAGCTGTCGGATGTAATGAACGACAGATGAGAGTTCCAGCCAGATTTATAAATTTGTACATAAAATGATGACATGATCACGAGATACAATGCCATAAAAACTAATAATCAAAAGAAAGGCTTATGATAGAGACTCCTTGGAAGGCCGTCAGATTGATAGACAAGAGAGAAAGTCTAATGCCGATGAGAAATCTTTCTTTGATGATGAAGTAGTGATGAGATCGTCTCCTATAAAGGCGGGTTGTAATTCGCCAAAATCAAAAATCCGGTCCAACATGTTGTGAATCTCGACGAACGATCAAACTTGCTATCAGGCTTTGGTTGGAACTACCATCCTCTTGAAGTGAGAGGGTCAATTGGCTTACTGTCGAGCTCCAATGCCATTCAACATCTTACTATTTTCTTTTTCTTTTTTTTTGGATGTGGAGGCCACATAATGTATTGATCGCAAAGCTGAATCATGACTTTCAATATTGGATTTGAATCTTCTTCTTCCAAACATTTCCAATCAGATAGAATATCTTTGCCCCAGTCAGTACTCTAATCTTCTATAAACATTATGAACCTTTGTAACTGCTCATCTAGTGTCTGATTTTATCTGAATGATAATTCCGTATGCTGTCCTTTAGAAGTTAATCATCACCTTCTGTCTGATGTGACTATCTTCCATTATTGATGTAGATAAAACATAGGCTTGAATTTTCTTTTTCTTTCTTTTTTTTTTTTTTTTTTTTTTTTGGTATTCTTATGATCTCATTCTTTGATTTTGAGATTGATCATTCTTCATGTATCTCTTGCTTGCAGATTATGTACTTTGTAAGAACTTTGAAATTTCTATCCTTTTGGTGAC